>PVJS01015078.1:0-39405 GCA_004027185.1 Glis glis
AAAAAAAAAAAAAAAAAAAAAAAAAGAGCTGGGGGGGGTGTAGTTCAGAGGTAGAATGCCTGTGGGTTCAATCCCCAGTATAAAAAACAAAACAATACATTTTTACATATGTACATATAAGTCTGTATAACTCATTTTGATTATTATTATTGTTTTACATAGGTGGCCTTGTTTCCTTTCAACTTTAGGTATGTGATCTCTGTTAAGACACACGGATCCAGCTCACTCCTTTTACTGTGGCTGTGGTAGGGTTCCAGCAAATCAATGTTATCACATTTTTTCTCTCCATTTCCCTGCTGATGCATTTCAGAAACACAAACAATCGCGGTCTTTTCATCGACACTGGCTTAATGCAAATTCTAATCTTCATTGTTTTAATTCTGAAGCATAACACGTCAAAGGGAGACCCGAGTTTCTTTATCATTTGCCAGTGGCAAGGGGGGGCCCTCACTCCTGGCTCAGAAGCAAGAAGACCCTTCCAGGACAGCCTGGGGTGGCGGGGTTTGGGGGGTAGTGGCATGAACACCGACAGGCACACAAACACACATTCTCTCTTAGGCAAAGGGTTTTCCGGAAGCATTTGTCTGCGGTTTTGTTTTTTTTTTTTTTGGTGCTGGGGATTGAACCCAGGGACATTCTACCTCTGAGCTAAACCCCCATTTTATTCTTAATTTGAAACAGGGTCTCATTAGGTTGATGAGAGTCTTACTACTTGCTGAGGCTGTCCTCAAATCTACCATCCTCCCGTCTCAGCCTCCCAAGTACTGGGATTACAAGCGTGTGCCACCACGCCTGGCTAAGTGCCTGCAATTTTTTTTAATGCCAAACCAAACCTACTAAAGAGAAATGAATTAATGTCTTAGGGGAGCCTCATGCTCAGGCTGAGCAAAAATTTGGGAGGCTAATGGAAGGACTCAAAGAAATCTAACAAGGAGGTGGGTTTCAACTGGGCTCCAGGGCCACCCCAGGGGAAGGCAGGACACAGTCCTGGCTCCTGGGGGCTGGAGGAGGAGGAAAAGGTGGGGGAATCACACATCTTTTCTCTGGGCTCCAGGGGCTACATGGAGGGGCAGAGCTGAGCGGGGAGGGCACTCAGGTCCGGTTCTTCTTGCCATTAATACAAATACAGGCGTCACCACAGAAATTACAGTGCATGTGGGGAGGGAGCTCAAGACGGGTCTGGGGCCCTTCCACACCCGCCCAGACTCAAGCAAACGCAAACACAGGTTAGACTGGGTGTGGGGCTGGGGGACAATAAATAAAAGTCAGCAGTTGAGTGGGCTGAGTGCAGGGGAAGTGGGGGCGAGAAGGGCTCCTGGCAGAGGCGGGGTACAGCAAGGCACTGGGTGGGGGAAGTGGATGCAGCCCCCAAGCGCTGGTGTGTTGAGTCAGAGGTCACGACCACCAGGACGGCTGGCAAGGGCTCAAGGACTGGTCAGGAAGGAGCAGCCGGGAAGGCCTGGCTCCAGCTCTCTCTCACTCAAAATCTTCCACTGGAAAGTCGTCTCCATGAACCAAACCCTCTGAGGCCACGTCAGCAGCGGGGACTGGCCCGGGTGTGTCTCTTGCCTTTGGAGGAAAGAGAAAGAGGCCACGACACAGTGAGCGGATGTGGACTCCCTCCTCGGAATGAAATGCAGGCCGAGGCCAGCTCTGACCTGCACCTGCGGCCGCTGCCCACCTGCACAGTCTTGGCACGTGCAGCTGCCCTGTCTGGAAGGGACCAGTGGGCTCTGGGGAGGCCGGGGCGCCTGGCCAGCGCGTCTCAGCTCGGCTGTGGGCTCACAGGCACATCCCCTGCCGCTCAGTGCTTCAGCCTGTTAAAACCCAGGGTCATCAACGCAGCGACCGGAGGATACTGGACACAGGAATGTACATTCTCCTGCAGATCAACACTTTCCAAGTTGTCTCTTAAGCCCTGGAGCCCTTTCTATGCAGTGGCCGCATGGCCTCCCTGTGATGACTGGACATTTCCTGAGGACCTATGCAGCAGGGTAGGCAGTCCACGGGGACACTGGCTGTCGCCCTCCCCACAACCCCGTGAGGGTCACTTCAGTGATCATGGAACTGTGTACAGAGAGACTGCTCATGTTTGGCTGTTTTTCTCTTTTCTTTTTTTGTACTGGGGATGGAACCCAGGGGCATTCTACCTCTGAGCTACACCTCAAGTCCTCTTTGGGGATGGAACCCAGGGACATTCTACCTCTGAGCTACACCTCAAGTCCTCTTTATAATTTTTTGTTTTTTTTTTTTCAGGGTCTTGCTAAGTTGTTGAGGGCCTCACTATGTTGCTGAGGCTGGCCTCAAACCTATAATCCTCCTCTCTCAGCCTCCTAAGTACTGGGATTACGGGCATGTGCCGCCACGCCTGGCTAGATGATATGTTTTCTAAAGCAGAGGATGGTAATAACCATTGCTGTAAGTACTGACTGCATGGGGTCCTTCTCTCTGGTTAGTGCCAGCAGGGACGGATGGGGCCTGGCTGACCATTGTTCCCCAGTGCCTGGCTCTGCACTCAGCAAGCATAGGAAATGGACACTGTCACCTGTGACCCTGCAGTTTTGGAGGAGTGAGAGGGGACAGGGCTACCGGGGCGGAGTAGAAGAAGGTGATGAGCCGGAAGGTGCAATGTGATACTCACCGGGGCCCTTGGGCTCAGGCTGGGTGCCCCACCGCGGGTCTGCAGAGCCTGCCCCAGGCTCGCTGGCCAGGCTGCTCTGGCTTCCGGAGAGAAGGCTGGGCGGGTGGGTGAACCCCATCCTGGGGGACTCCACTCTGCCCCCTGCAAGAGACCACAGATTGTCACTCCACTAAGTTACAAGTCACCAGCATGAAAATCTATAATTAGTAGTTTTTCCTACCTTCATAAAATGGGGGTGTGGGGGAAGGGTAAATAGATCAGTTAACCCAATGAGTGAAAGAGGGAGGAGGGAGACATTACTTGCTTTTTTTTTTTTTTCAGTACTGGAGATTGAACCCAGGGGCATTCTATCTCTGAGCTGTACCTCTAGCCCTGTTTTATTTTTTATTTTTGAAACAAGGCCTAAATAAGTTGCTGAGGGCCTTGCTAAGCTGCTGAGGCTATCTTAGAGCCTGCAATCCTCCTGTCTCGGCCTCCCAGGTACTGGGATTATAGACATGCACCACCATGCCTGGCTTATTTGTTATCTTTACTTGCTAAAGAATCCTCAATCAGCCGGGCGTGGTGGCACACGCTTGTAATCCCAGTACTTGTGAGGCAGAGACCGGAGGCTCTGGGTTCGTGGCCAGCCTCGGCTACTTAGTGAGGCCCTCCGCAACTTCATGAGACCCGGTTTCAAAATAAAGTATAAAAAATAGGGCCGGGGCTGTAGCTTGGAGGTAAAAACGCCCCTGGGTTCAAAAAAAAAAAAAAAAAGGAATCCTCAATCAAACATCGTTGTTTGGGCCGGGTGTGGTGGCACACGCTTGTAATCCCAGTACTTGGGAGGCGGAGACCGGAGGATCCGGGTTCGCGGCCAGCCTCCGCTATGTAGTGAGGCCCTCTGCAACTTCACGAGACCCGGTTTCAAAGTAAAGGATAAAAAATAGGGCCAGGGGTACACCCCTGGGTTCAATCCCCGGTACCGCAAAACAAAACAAAACAACATAGTTGTTTGTCCTGCTTGGCTGAGAGTGGGTGTGGAGCCTGTAACATTTCGCTCAATCCTTCCCACCTGCTAGTCCTGCTTGGTCACAGCTAAAGGCTGGTGTGAAGGGCAGGGGAAGGTGTGTGTGTGTGTGTGTGTGTGTGTGTGTGTGTGTGCGCGCGCGTGTGTGCGCGCGCGTGTGTGTGTGTTTGTGTGTGTAGGTAAATCTCCTTCACACTTTTGTAATGTAGAATTTTCAGGTGGTAGGGACCCAGTCCAGGGACAGTTTTTATCTTTTGCGATTATCTCTGTCTGTTGTCACTGACCACTTGGAAAACTGCACTGAGGAAGATTCTGAGGCCATATCAGGGCTCTGTGGGAAAGAATCATGATCAACTAGTACTGTCTGCCATGGGCACAGGACTGGGGAGTGGTAGGGTGAGTGCCAGCCATTTGCCATCTCTGATCTAGACCAAACTTCCATAAAGGACAGAAATTCCTTCCACATCAGTTCTAGCAGCAGAACACCCAAGTCTTGGCTCCAGGATAGCACCTCAGGCATTTCACCCCAGATTGGCACAGTTCCTATATAGCTCTTTTCTTTTTTGTTTTTTTGGCAGTACTGGGGATTGAACCCAGGGGCATTCTACCTCCGAGCTACACCCCCAGCCCTATTTTTTATTCTTTATTTTGAAACAGGGTCTCGCTAAGTTGCAGAGGGCCTCACTAAGTAGCTGAGGCTGGCCGCGAACCCGGATCCTCCGGTCTTTGCCTCCCAAGTACTGGGATTACAAGTGTGCACCACCATGCCTGGATATATAGCTCTTTTCTTATTAGGTATTAAACTCAGCCTCCCTGAGACTTCTTTCAAAGATCCCAGTCCTGACCTCAGTGTAACTCAGAATGAAGCTGGCCCCTGTTTGTCCTAGAAGGCCCTTTATGTATGTATTTATTTATTTATTTTGCGGTACCGGGGATTGAACCCAGGGGTGTTCTACCTCTGCGCTACACCCCCGGCCCTATTTTTTATACTTTATTTTGAAATTGGGTCTCACGAAGTTGCAGAGGGCCTCACTAAGTAGAGAGAGAGAGAGATAGACAGGGAGAGAGAGAGAGAGAGAGAGCGAGCTGAGGCTGGCCGCGAACCCGGATCCTCCGGTCTCCGCCTCCCAAAGTGCTGGGATTACAAGCGTGCGCCACCACGCCCGGCCCCTTTATGTATTTAGAGGGAAGGAAAACGCCTTTCCTTCCCAAGGCCTCTCTACTCCTATCTCAAGACCAGAGGGGACCTGCTGGCATATGACAAGGTCGCCCAGGCGAGCTCAGAGATGTTGAAATCAGAGGGAACTTTGGAGAACACTTGCTACGTCTCCCTGTGCTAAAGAGAAGGAAGTGTCACCCAGAGATGATGACATGTGTTAGGGACTCCACGGCAGTTTCATGGCCCAACTGAGCTAATTCAGGGAAGTTAGCACCTGTTTTTTTGTTTTGTTTGTTTTTTGCGGTGGTACTAGGGATTGAACCCAGGAACATTTTACCTCTGAGCTACTCCAAGCCCCCTTTTATTTTTTATATTGCAACAGGGTCTCACTAAGTTGCTGAGGGCCACGCTAGGTTGCTGAGGCTGGCCTCAAACCTGCAATCCTCCTGTCTCAGCCTCCCAAGTATTGAGATTATAGGCATGAGCCACCGTGCCCAGCAGCACCTGGTTTTCATAGCCTTTATTTTTCACTAGGCAAAATCTCAGCTGGGGAATGCTCCCAGGGGCGCATGGGAGGAATCCCAGGGGTACAGGCAGAGGGTGAGGCCTGGCTGGCTCTGCCTCTTGTCCTCTCTTGCCCTCCTTCCCTGCCCCTGCAGGTTCAGAAGAGCCTGGCATGGGCCCTACTTTCCAGTGTGCTGAGACTTTAGCTTCTAGTGGGCCCAGCTGCAGGCCAGGCCTCCTCAGGAAGCTCCTGTGCAGCAGGGACTCCGGAGACAGGCAGGGTTACTCCCCACACTTACCTGACTCCCCACCAGGTTTGTCCTCTTTTGTGTCCTTGACCCCAGTGGGTGGGAGTCTGTCTTCCAGGCTAGAGGAGCTCAGATCCGAGTCACTGTCACTGTCACTGGAAACCACTGGAAAAGACAGAAATAGAGGAGGTCACCCCTACTGGCCTCTGCTTGGACGGAGGGGGCCAGGCAGGCCTCCCTCTTGCCATGACAAAGTGGCACAGAACCTCAGCCAGCCCTTTTGTTTTGGGCACCAGAAAGGACAGCCCAGGGGTGAGGGTTGTTCCTTTCTTTTTTTTTTTTTTTTGCGGTACCGGGGATTGAACCCAGGGGCGTTCTACCTCCGCGCTACACCCCCGGCCCTATTTTTTATACTTTATTTTGAAACCGGGTCTCACGAAGTTGCGGAGGGCCTCACTAAGGAGAGAGAGAGAGAGAGAGAGAGAGAGAGAGAGACAGGGAGAGAGAGAGAGAGAGAGAGAGAGAGCTGAGGCTGGCCGCGAACCCGGATCCTCCAGTCTCTGCCTCCCAAAGTACTGGGATTACAAGCGTGCGCCACCACGCCCGGCTAGGGTTGTTCCTTTCTGTCAGTTGAAGAGGTGAGACCTGGCGTGAGGAGGCTGGTGCCAAGCAGCGAGGCTTGCCCCTTGGCCAGTTGCCTGTCAGTGTCACCTCTTCCCTAATCCAGAACCCTCTTGCCTGGTAGAAGCTGATTATCACCTCTGGTGCAGGCATAACAGCTCTGAGGCCCCCACTGGGCAAGGCCTAAAGGCAAAAAGCAATCCCACCAACAGTGTAGAAGAGTCCCAATTTCCCCACATCCTCGCCAACATTTGTTGTTGTTTGACTTCTTAATGATTCACAATTCACAGTGGCCAAATTATGGAACCAACTTAGGTGTCCATCAACAGATGAGTGGATTACAAAATTGTGGGGAATACGCATAATGGAATTCTACTCAGCAATAAAGAAGAACAAAATAACATAATTTGCAAGAAAATGGAAGGATCTGGAGAATATTATGTTAAGCGAGATCAGCCAATCACAAAAAAAGAAGGGACATATGTTTTCATTAGTATGTGCAACCTAGCCAGGCATGGTGGTGCACGCTTGTAATCCCAGTACTTGGGAGGCAGAGACCGGAGGATCTGGGTTCTCGGCCAGCCTCAGCTACTTAGTGAGACCCTGTTTCAAAATAAAGAATAAGAGAGTCTCAGCAACTTAGCGAGACCTGTTTCCAAATAAAAAATAAAATAGGTCTGGGGGCATAGCCTGGAGGTAGAAGACCCCTAGGTTCAACCCCCAGTACCACACACACACAAAATCAAAATAAAGAATAAAAAATAGGGCCGGGGGTGTGGCTCGGAGGTAGAATGCCCCTGGGTTCAATCCCCGGTACCGCAAAAAAAAAAAAAAAAAAAAAAAAAAAAAAAAAAAAAAAAAAAAAAAAAAAAAAAGGCAAGCACAGTGCTCTGCAGGAATGAGAATCCCATCACAGTCGACTCCTGTAGCTTGCCAGTACTTTGCATGTATTTTGGTACTGTAGATTGAACCCAGGGGCATTTCACCTCTGAGCAATACCCCCAGCCTTTTTTAGTGGGGAGGCACTGGGGGTTGAATTGAGGGGTGTTCTACCTCTGAACTACAACCCAAGCCCTATTTAATTTTTATTTTGAAATAGGGTCTCGCTAAGTTGCTGAAGCTGTCCTTGAACCTGTGATGCTCCTGTCTCAGCTTCCCAAGTACTGGGATTACAGGCATGGACCACCATGCCTGGCATTAGTACTTCAAAACAACCATGTGGGATAGGAAATATCGCCACCCCATTTCACGGGTGAGGAAACCGAGGCACACATTCGAGGAGGGGCTGGGATCCTAACCCCGGCAGGCTGGCTCCACAGCCTGTGCTTGGGACAGAATCAGGAGCCAGAAGGCTGGGGTCCTCATCCCGTAGCTCATAGTGGGATCCTGTGAATGCAAAAGAAGCTGGGCTGATGGGGCTGGAGTCCCCGGGAGGGCGAGGGGTCGCCCTCACAGTGAGCACCCTCTTTTCTGCTCTCAGTGAGACCAAATTCAGTTGGTTGAACAGTGGGAGTCATAATACAGGATATATTCATGCTCTAAACATACTATTTTTTTTTTTTTGCAGTACTGGGGATGGAACCCAGGGGCATTCTACCTCCGAGCTACACCCCCAGCCCTATTTTTTATTCTTTATTTTGAAACAGGGTCTCACTAAGTTGCAGAGGGCCTCACTAAGTAGCTGAGACTGGCTGCGAACCTGCGATCCTCCTGTCTCAGCCTCCCAAGTACTGGGATTCCAAGCGTGCGCCACCACGCCCGGCTTGAAGCAAGTCGTTTCTATCAAGCCTTTACAAAATCTTGGTTTTAATGAAACAGCTCTGGTTTCTTTTCTAGTCCTTTTCATCAATTCATGTGACATTTAATTAAGTGATATAAGCTTAATAACAAGGACAACTGCACAGAAATGTTTGGGATCGAGGTAACCAGGGAGGGCAGGCATCACTTTAAAATGCAAATGCTGAAGCCGGGCGTGGTGGCGCACGCTTGTAATCCCAGTACTTGGGAGGCGGAGACCAGAGGATCCGGGTTCGAGGCCAGCCTCAGCTACTCAGTGAGGCCCTCCACAACTTAGTGAGACCTGGTTTCAAAATAAAGAATAAAAAATAGGGCCGGGGGTGTAGCCCGGAGGTAGAATGCCCCTGGGTTAAATCCCCGGTACTGCAAAAAAAAAAAAAAATTAAAAATAAAATAAAATAAAATGCAAATGTTGGTCACAGAGGGAGGGTCAGATGGGTGGGTCCCTGATGCAGGCACCAGCATGGCAGATCCTCCCCCAGCCCTGAGACATAGTACCTGTTCTGTGGAAGATAAGATTAGAAACAGGATCAATATATATTTCATTTGATCTGCCAGCCCTTTCTGGAGAAGTGTGTAGAGAATTCTGAGATCGCATTAAAGCTTAGCAGGAGGAAGCGTCCGGTCAGTTAGGGAATTCCACTGTGAGCACAGGAGAGGGAAATGGCAGTTTCCTCATGGATCTAGAACCTTCTGGAAAGTCCTCGGGCCTTCAACTTGTTACCTCTCAGCTAAGGGAGTCACAGGTCACAGGCACAAGCAGCCAGAAGGTCGGGGCCGACTGACCATTTCAGCTCTAAGAGATTCCCAGCCCTGGGTTCCACAGCAGAGTGGCCAGCACACAGTAGGTGCTTCTTGGAAGTATGACGATGAGCTGGCGCTTGCCTCTCTGCTGTCCGCACGCCTTGCCAACCTCACCAGCTACATGGGTCTTGAATCACTTGCCTCTTCACCATCGCCACTGGCCTTGTTTAGGGACTCTGGTGACAACATCCTACCTGGGTCCCATCTGCAGGAGCTTCCGGTCAGTTCTCCCTCTGCACGACGGGGAAGACTGCATCAGCAACAACACAGACCCCGGCGTCCCCCTCCTCACAGGCTCCCGTCCTTGAAGGCCAAGCCCAAGTCTCTGCCCACCATGAGGCCCCGGGGGTGTGCTCCACAAGGGGAGGGCGAGAGTAATGGTCGGGACAGCTCCTGGCTCTTCCGCCCTCTGTCCGCTCAGAGGCCTGCTCCATTCTGTTCTCGTTCTTTCCCTCCCCTGCGGCCATGTAGACTTTTGGTCTTTTATGATTCAGAAGCAAGAGGAGGTAGGAGGAGGAGGGCTATGCGCCTGTTTGCAGTCTGAAAACTCGTCTGATTTTGCAGTTGCTTTCGGGTCCTCGGCAGAGTGGCTTTAAGCAGGAATCCACCGGGACTGCACCCTGGACGTCAGTGTTATAAGCATTTATGCAGTTTTGACTCATCCCCTGACTGACTAAACACCAGGCCCATGGGTCCTGGACGCAGTGTGTGGGAGGAGGTGGGCGGGAGGCAGGGGTGCCTGAGGCTAATCCTCCCCAGGAACTTGGCACCACAGAGCTTAGCGGTGGGACAGTCCCATGGAGAGATGCTGACTGCCCTCCACACTGGTTTCCCTGCCTCTCTGGCAGAGAGGCTTACATGTGATCTATTCATGCTCCCTCACTGGAATGTTCCATCTCCCCCATGGCCCATATGCAGGATCTATGTGGTTAGGGGCTAGGGTGGGCATGGGGCTCTGAGCCTGGAGTGATTCCTGGAGCCATTGGTGCTAAGAGGCAGATGCGAAAGGGGTTGGCAGGAGACGGCGGGATAGGGCGGCCCAGGATCAGGTGATGGCGGCAAGCTCATTCCCCCTATTTCTCCACCCCCTGCACATCCTGTCATCTACTTACTGTACGTGGTCGCAGAGGTGGGCTTGGGAGCAGGCTAAACTGCAAGACACACGTGCCACGTTACATTGGAGAACAGAGTTTGTTGTGAGCTGTAGTCTTGTCCAAAATGGCGACCCTGGGGGTGGGGCGAAGGTGCCTTACTGCCTAGTCCCTAGGGGGACCTATGTTGCGCAGGGTTAAGAAAAAAAAAAAAAAGCAAAAAACCAGAAAACTTTCCCAGGTCATTGTTACTTGGCTTATTCTTTGTGTCCTGTTACAGACCCCAAAGGACCCCAGACATGAAAAAGGGGGAGGCGGCCTCTAATGACAACAGAGCTCAAATGGTGTCACAGAGCAGGAACCATGCAGCTGACTAGAAAGACTTATTACTTTGGGACACCCTGTATCTGGAATTTCTTTATTCTTTTTTTTGATACTGGGAATTGAACCCAGGGGCATTTTACCTCCGAGCTACACCCCCAGTCCTATTTTATTTTTATTTTGAAACAGGGTCTCGCTAGGTTGATGAGAGTCTCACTACTTGCTGAGGCTGTCCTTGAACCTGCGATCCTCCTATCTCAGCCTCCCAAGTACTGGGATTACAGGCATATGCCACCATGCCTGTATCGGGATTTCTTTTCTTTTCTTTTTTTTTTTTTGCAGTACAGGGGAATGAACCCAGGGGCATTCTACCTCCGGGCTACATCCCCAGCCCTATCTTTTATTCATTTTGAAATAGGGTCTCACTAAGTTGCGGAGGGCCTCACTGAGTAGCTGAGGCTGGCTGCGAACCTGCGATCCTCTGGTTTCAGCCTCTCAAGTACTGGGATTACAAGCGTGTGGCACCACGCCTGGCTTTGTGTCTGGGATTTTGAGGTGGAGCCAGGCCTCAGCTTAGAGGTCTTTGTGGTGGGAACCCAAATCCCATTTCAAGCCCATTCCTGTAAACCCCATTCCACAGAAACAACCCAAAGACACTGGCGGTGTCAGTGTCTGGTCTTGGTACTTACTGTCACTGGGGAAAGGGGCACACCGAGAAGGCGCTGCTGAGAGGCCCCGGGCCCCACAAACACCCCCAAATAGTTATGGCTTCTTCTGACAGCCAAAGGAAGCAGCTTTCTTCCTCTTTTTTTTTTTTTTTTGCGGTACCGGGGATGGAACCCAGGGGCATTCAACCTCTGTGCTACACCCTCGGCCCTATTTTTTATACTTTATTTTGAAACCGGGTCTCACGAAGTTGCGGAGGGCCTCACTAAGTAGAGAGAGAGAGAGAGAGAGAGAGAGAGAGAGAGCTGAGGCTGCCCGCGAACCCGGATCCTCCGGTCTCCACCTCCCAAAGTACTGGGATTACAAGCGTGCACTACCACACCCGGCTCCTCTTATTTTTTTTATCGGTACTGGGGATTGAACCTGCATTCTACCTTTGAGCTGCACCTCAGCCCTTTTTATTTTTTATTATGAAACAGGGTTTCCTTAAATTGCTGAGGCTGGCCGCAAATCCGTAATTCTCCTGTCTCAGCCTCCCATGTACTGGGATTATAGGCGTGTACCACCACACCCAGCAAGCTCTTTCTTCTTCCTTTCTGGGAGATGTCCCCCTAACACCTGAGCCTCATAATTTGCCACTCGATTGCCACTGGCACTCAATTGCCTGTGCAGCAGCGGGGGGGGGGGCGGGGGCGCAAATCTTTCAGGTCTATTAATAAGCTTTTAGGCTCATAAATCTTTTGGCTTCTGCTCTTCCATCCTCCACAAAACACTCCAAGGGTCTGAGGACTGAGTTTTTTTTTTTTTTTCCTTCTTGCCTTTAATTCCCCACAGGCAGCGTCTGGGACGGCTTAGTGATGAGAGCCTGTATTCTACCCAAGCTTGATTTTTTAGATGGAAGACGGGAAAACCCCAGAGAGAAAGACAGTTCTGATGGCCTTGGGGAGAAGAGGTATCATCGCACGGATTCACCGGCTCCATCTGCTATGTGGCAGGGAGGGGGAGGCCTCCCCTCCTGGTCTCCCTCCACTGCTCCTGAGCTCCGTGACCACTTGCCAGGGGACATGGTATCCCCAAAATTTCCCCCCTGGAGCCTAGAAGGGCTGCCCCTATCCTCAGCTGTGGACAGCCAGCCCCGGCGCCAGGCCTGCCTACTTCTCTGGGGATAGTCCAGCTTCCCCACCCCCCAGCGCACTCCTGGATGGATCTGCAATTTGTCTGTCACCATGGCAACTCAGAGTTTTGGTACATGAAGTAGGGGGAGAGTCTTCCCTTTTGGAAAGTCTCCCTTGACTGCTCAAAGGACATGTGTGGCAGCTGTTGTCCTGTGGAGACACCTTGCCTGGGATGGTCCAGGGCTGGGGGCTATTTGGGGATGGTCCAGGGTACTGCCTCCAGGTTCTGCTGGGCTGCCACCTCTCAGTGATCCCAGGCATCTCTCCAGTCTTCATGGCAAAATCCAAGAAGCTGACCTGGAGGCCGGGCATGGTGGCGCACACTTGTAATCCCAGTACTTGGGAGGCGGAGACCCGAGGGTCCGGGTTCGCGGCCAGCCTCAGCTACTTAGTGAGGCCCTCTGCAACTTAGTGAGACCCAGTTTCAAAATAAAGAATAAAAAATAGGGCCGGGGGTGTAGCTCAGAGGTAGAATCCCCCTGGGGTCAATCCTGGTACGAAAAAAAAAAAAAAAAAGAAGCTGACCTGGCAGCCACTCTGGGTCTGAATCCTGGGACTCAATCTGGGGTCAGGCCAGCAGTGGAGAGACCCCTGATGCCCCTGGTTGCGAGGTGGGGCCTTTTCTGGGACCCCAACATCCGCCTGCCTGGCACAAGGACAGCAGCAGTCTGTGAGCTTAGGAAGCACTTGTGAGCTACGGCTGCTCAGCTCAGAGGCTCCCAAAGCCCCCAGAAATTATGGGAATTAGAGAGGAAGAAGATATTTTCAGCAAACATTCTGCCAAGGCAAAGCAGATGGAGGGAAATTTTGCATACTAAAAACAACAAAAAAGCTGGGCGTGGTGGTGCACACTTGTAATCCCAGTACTTGGGAGGCTGAGACAAGAGGATCGCAGATTTGAGGACAGCCTCAGCAAGTAGTGAGACTCTCATCAACCTAGTGCAATGCTGTTTCAAAAATAAAAATAAAATAGGCCGGGCGTGGTGGCGCACACTTGTAATCCCAGTACTTTGGGACGGAGACCGGAGGATCCGGGTTCGCGGCCAGCCTCAGCTCTCTCTCTCTCTCTCTCTCTCCCTGTCTCTCTCTCTCTCTCTCTACTTAGTGAGGCCCTCCGCAACTTCGTGAGACCCGGTTTCAAAATAAAGTATAAAAAAATAGGGCTGGGGGTGTAGCGCGGAGGTAGAGCGTCCCTGGGTTCAATTCCTGGTACCGCAAAAAACAAAACAAAACAAAACAAACAACAAAAAAGCTGGGCGTGGTGGCGCACGCTTGTAATCCCAGTACTTGGGAGGCTGAGACAAGAGGATCGCAGTTTCAAGGACAGCCTCAGCAAGTAGTGAGACTCTCATCAACCTAGTGCAATGCTGTTTCAAAAATAAAAATAAAATAGGACTGGGGATGTAGCTCAGAGGTAGAATGCCCTGGGTTCAATCCCCAGTAACAAAAACAACAACAACAAAACTTTTTTTTTTTTCAGTACCGGGGATTGAACGCAGGGGCGTTCTACCTCCGCGCTAAACCCCCGGCCCTATTTTTTATAGTTAATTTTTGAAACTGGGTCTCACGAAGTTGCAGAGGGCCTCACTAAGGAGAGAGAAAGAGACAGAGAGAGAGAGAGACAGAGAGAGAGACAGAGAGACAGAGAGACAGAGACAGAGAGCGAGAGAGCTGAGGCTGGCCGTGAACCCGGATCCTCCGGTCTCTGCCTCCCAAAGTACTGGGATTACAAGCGTGTGCCACCACACCCAGCAACAAAACTTTTTTAATGTAAAGGAATGATGATACCTGAGGGAGCACACAGACATTTCCGAGTGTCCTCCGAGGCCACTAGGCTGGCACAGCTGCAGCTGTTTTGGCGGCAGTGGGAGGGGCGTATGGGGTACGGAGAGGTACTGGCTCTGAGTCAGAGACGGGCTTGTGTCCTGCCTTTGCCACTTCCCAACTATGTGACTTTGGGCTGGTTTCTCTGCCTCTCTGGGTGCTCAACAATGAAATGGGCTGGGGGATGATAACTCTCTGCCTGGGTGTCTGTGACGATTAAGAGGTGACATGGAGCCGGGCGTGGTGGCGCACGCTTGTAATCCCAGTACTTTGGGAGGCAGAGACCGGAGGATCCGGGTTCGCGGCCAGCCTCAGCTCTTTCTCTCTCCCTGTCTCTCTCTCTCTCTACTTAGTGAGGCCCTCCGCAACTTTGTGAGACCCGGTTTCAAAATAAAGTATGAAAAAATAGGGCCGGGGGTGTAGCGCGGAGGTAGAACGCCCCTGGGCTCAATCCGCGGTCCCGCAAAAAAAAAAAAAAAAAAAAGAGGTGACATGGGCTGTGTCTGGTACGTGGTAGGTGCTTGATAGATGGGAGCTATTTTACTGGGGAGGGGGCATCCTGAATTTATGGGGTCACACCCCCCAGTATAGCACTGACCTCTGGGGTCACCATATTCAGTGCCCAGGCCAACCTTACCCAGGTGCACTCGCCTCTCCTGAGGGAGCGTGGATTTCCACGCTCTACTTTGTAGGATCTGAGAGCACAGGGTGCCAAATCCAGGACTGTCACTCTCCCACCTCGCCCCGTGCGCAGGGCACCCAGTCCCATCTCACCCTAACAGATCTGCTCCCTCAGCACCCCCCTCTGCGAGGCCAGTTCCTTCCCTGCCTCCCCAACATGCCTGTGCGTCCTCTCTGGGCCTTTCTCTGTCAGTGTGGAGGGGCCTTCTGCGTCACCCTCAGCACCCAGGGCTGTACTCTGGCCCTGCTCTGGATGCACCTGCACAAATACCTCACATTTCTAAACCTCAGTTTTCTCATCTGTAAAACAGAAACAAAAGTAGGCTGGGCTTGGTGGCACACGCTTGTAATCCCAGTACTTGGGAGGCTGAGATTGGAGGATCCGGGTTCGCGGCCAGCCTCAGCTACTTAGTGAGGCCCTCTGCAACTTCGTGAGTCCCTGTTTCAAAATAAAGAATAAAAAATAGGGCTGGGGGTGTAGCCTGGAGGTAGAATACCCCTGGGTTCAATCCCCAGTGCCAAAAAAAAAAAAAGAAACAAAAGTAGCTACTAATAAAATAAGGTCAAGTAGCACAAAAGGCTTGGCAAGTTTAAAAAAAACTGTACAAAGTCGGGCATGGTGGCAAATACCTGTAATCCCAGTACTTGGGAGGATGTGACAGGAGGATTGTAGGATGGAGGCCAGCCTCAGCAACTTAGTGAGACTCTGTTTCAAAAACAAAACAAAACAAAACAAAACGAAACAAAAAAAACCAAAAAGGGCTGGGGGCATAGCTCTGAGGTAGAATGCCCCTGGGCTCAATCCTCAGTACCACCACCACCAAACAAACAACAACATAAAAGCTGTACAAACCTTCATATCTATATATCTATATACCTATGTATATATGTATATATATATATATATACATATATATATATATATATTTCAGGTACTGGGGATTGAACCCAGGGGTACTCTGCCACTGAGCTACATCCCTAGCTCTATTTATTTATTGAGACAGAGTCTGGCTAAATTGCCCAGGCTGGCCTTGAACTTGTGATCCTCCTGCCTTTGCCTCCCCAGTAGCTGGGATTACAGGCATGCACCACTGTGACTAGCAGCTTTCAGATATTTTTATTTTTATTTAAAAAAATATTTCTGTGGTCCTGGGGATTGAACCCAGGGGCATTCTACCTCTGAGCTGCAATCCTCAACTTTTTTAAAAAAATTTTTGAAACAGGTTCTTCCTAAGCTGCTGAGGGTCTGGCTAAGTTGCTGAAGCTATCTTCAAACCTGCGATCCTCTTGTCTTAGCCTCCCAAGTACTGGGATTAGAGGCATGCACCACTGTGCCTGGCTCTTCAAATATTTTTATTTATTTATTTATTTTTTGTAGTACTGGGGATTGAACCTGGGGCATTCTACCTCCGAGCTACACCCCCAGCCCTATTTTTTATTCTTCATTTTGAAACAGGGTCTCACTAAGTTGCAGATGGCCTCACTAAATTGCAGAGGCTGTCCTTGAACCTGCAATCCTCCTGTCTCAGCCTCCCAAGTACTGGGATTAAAAGTGTGCACCACCATGCCTGGCTCAAATTTTTTTTTTTTTTTGTGTGGTACTGGGGATTGAACGCAGGGGCGTTCTACCTCTGCGCTACACCCCCGGCCCTATTTTTTTTATACTTTATTTTGAAACCAGGTCTCAGGAAGTTGCAGAGGGCCTCACTAAGTAGAGAGAGAGAGAGACAGGGAGAGAGAGAGAGAGAGAGAGAGAGAGAAAGAGAGAGAGAGAGAGCTGAGGCTGGCCGCGAACCTGGATCCTCCGGTCTCCGCCTCCCAAAGTACTGGGATTACAAACATGCGCCACCACACCTGGCCCTGGCTCAAATATTTTTAAAAAGTACAATCTAATTCCTTACCCAGGAGCCCATTCAAACCACAGCCTCACTGCAGCCCCCCGCCCCCAGCCTCTGCATCTGCCTCTTTCCCTAAGCCTCTAGCACGGGGCCTCTGGGAAAGTGGGCCCAGGAGTCCCCAGAGCCCCCGGTGCCACCTCCGTCTCCACAGACAAGTTGGATGTCCCACCAGCAGGCCTCTCTTATAGTCTCCACTCGAAGGGCACCCAGGGGGCACAAGCCAGGCCGCAGGTGGCTTCAGCCTGAGCAGGGATGGGGCACGTCAGAGGCTGGTTGCCATGGACACCGGATGAGTAGGGAGAGTGCACTGTCTACCCTGGGCCTGCTCTTGCTTGGGGTGGGAGGGAGAAATGGGCTCTTTCTTTGGTTTGGATCTTCCCTCCCAGGGCCCTGGGGTTAGGGAGAAAGGTGGCCGGAGGCCTGGGAACCCTGTCCTCCCAGGGATGGGTCTGCTAGCAGCCAGATGTGCAGAGCCAGCCTGTCCCTTGTCCCAGGCCCTGGAGCCAGGAGATCCAGTGTGCTTCCAATGCTCAGCTGGTCACCGCTCTGACCGCCTCATCTGTGAGATGGGGATAGTCACAGGCCACCTTGGGGGCTGGGTGAGCCTGTGGCATTGGGGGGGGGGCGCGGAGGACGGCCCAGGCAGGGGAGGGTTAGCTGGACAGTGCAGACAGGCTGGGAAGTTAGGTTTGGGGAGTGATTCATTCTCATCCATTTTAATTTACTCCCTCCTTCAGGCTCACAGACAGACAGGAGGCACTGGATAACGAAGACAAATCCTGAGCTCAGTAGAGACATTGCCAGCGTGGAAACCCTGCGGTCCCTGCCCGCGCTTTGGGAGCTCTGCATAGAACTGGAGGAGGACGGATGGGAGCTAAGAACTGCTCCCTCCGGAGAGAACTCCATACATAGGGTACACAGATTGTGGGTCGGGGGCGGCCTTCAGGGAGAGGGGAAGTCAAAGAGAGCTTCCTGGAAAAGGCGGAATTTAAGGATGGGCAGATACAAAAGCTGGGGTGGGGGCATGCCAGGCATCCCAGATGGAGGACAGGGAAAGCAAAGGCCAGGCTAGACCCTGGCTCAGGCATTTAGGGTCCAAGGGGCTGGGCTGGCCTGGTGTCCTCTGCACTGTCAGGGGACAGATTATTGCTCTGGCGTATGGCAGACGTGAAGCACAGCGCGCACCTCCTGCCCACACGCCTGCCGGATGCAGAATGTGCGCCAGCCTCGTGCGCCCCAACTCCAGCTCTTTCTCTTACTTGAACTCTTGGTGCCTTTCTCATGGATGTTTTTCAAAAAAATCTCTCTCTGCCTTTGTATTTCTTATTTCTATTTCCCTCTTTTCTGGCCTCCGTGTGTTCGGAGTTTTCTTGAGTCTGTCTCTTGGTTTTTCTTTTTTGGTTTCTGTCTACAGTCTCTGAGTCTCTGGGTCTGTTTCTGTTTCTCTGCCACAGGCTTTTGTGGCCGCTGGGGGTGGTTCCCCAGTTTCCCTCACCTGGGTCAGAACCTCGGCCCCTCCAGCCCCAGGGAGCTGACTCAGAGCTGTGATGTGGGGATGGGTCACCTGCCCTGCACAGATGCCACAGCTAGCCCAGGGGTTTTCTCCCCTTCCTGTGTGGACTCTCGGTCTCTCCCTCGATGGGACATAAGCTCAGCCCCGTCTGCAGGGCAGGCCTCAGCGATGGACAGGAGCCCTGGAGGAGCTGCCCAGCACAGCACAGCGAAGCCGGGGCTGGTATCTCCCAGGGCTGAAATTGGAGCCAGACACGGCAGGAGGTGCAGGAGCCCAGGTCCCCAGGGGCTGCTAAATCTAAAGTGGGTGGAAGCCGGGTGTGGTGGCGCACGCTTGTAATCCCAGTACTTTGGGAGGCGGAGACTGGAAGATCCAGGTTAACGGCCAGCCTCAGCTCTCTCTCTCTCTCTCTCTCTCTCCCTCTCTCCCTCTCTCCCTCTCTCCCTCTCTCCCTCTCTCCCTGTCTCTCTCTCCCTGTCTCTCTCTCTCTACTTAGTGAGGGCCTCAGCAACTTCGTGAGACCCAGTTTCAAAATAAAGTATAAAAAATAGGGCCGGGGGTGTAGCGTCGAGGTAGAACGCCCCTGGGTTCAATCCCCGGTACCGCAATAAATAAATAAATAAATAAATAAATAAATAAATAAATAAAGTGGGTGGAATTAAGTTGTAGGTTCACCTGGCAAGACAGGCAAGACAGGTGAGCGGTTGGAGAGAGCCATACTGCCTGGTGGGAGCCTGTGCCCCTCTGAGCTGGCTTTCCTGCTCCTGTTCAGACAGGGCAGGGAGCCCTGAGACCTCACCTTGCAGGGCAGTCCACCAACTGGCTGAGGTGTCATCGGGTTTGGGCAAATTAGAGGTGACAGCTGTGCCCTTAACCTCTGTGGTGTGGCTAATGAGGCCCTCCTGCTTTTGGGAAATCAATCGCCAAGCCAGTGAGGACACCAGGACAGCCGGAGGGCTGCTGGGGAGGGGGTGGCATGGTATTGGGGGCAATGGGCACTCATTCCAGTGCAGGACTCTGTTTTGGGGTGGCCCCTCAGCTCTCAACCACAGACACTATGCTAGTGTTTGGCTCTGCCATGGGATCCAGAGGGCAAGGCGAATTCACACGAATGGGCTTCCCTTCCCAAACACAGGCACACGAGATGCGGCCAGGCCTCCACTGCCCGGCGATTCTCTCTTCCCTCCATGCTGAGGTGACACTGCAAGGTATGTGACCTTTCCATTGGTGTCCCTTTCTGTAGCGTGGACAGTGGTGGTGCCCCATCCCAGGCTGCGAGATCCCATGAAATGCAGGTGTACGGACCCGGCACAGCCTGCCACGGGTAACCTTGGGATCCACAGCAGCTACGGGAACTGGTTTTATCTTGCGACAGGGTCTCCTAAGTTGCCCAGGCTGGCCTCAAAGTTGCTATCCTCCTGTTTCAGCTTCCTGAGTTGCTGAGACTACAGGCGTGCACTATTGGGCCCTGCTTGGAATTGTTTTGTTTGTTTGTTTGTTTTTGGTACTGGGGATTGAACCCAGGAGCATTCTATCTTGGAGCTACATCCTTAGTCCTATTGTATTTTTTATTTATTTACTTTTATTGTATTTTTTATTGTATTTATTTATTTATTTATTTATTGTGGTACAGGGGATAGAACCCTGGGGAGGTTCCATTCTACCTCTGAGCTACGCCCCCAGCCCTTTTTTATTTTTTATTGTGAAACAGGGTCTCACTAAGTTGCAGATGGCCTCACTAAGTTGCTGAGGCTGGCCATGAACCTGGATCCTCTTGTCTCAGCCTCCCCGGGAGGATTACAAGTGTGCGCCACCACGCCCGGCTTATTTATTTATTTATTTATTTGAAGCAGGGTCTCGCTAAGTTGCTGAGGGTCTCCCTAAGTTGCTGAAGCTGGTCTTGAACCTGCAATCTTCCTGTCTCAGCCTCCCAAGTACTGGGATTACTGGTGTGCCCCACTGGAGCTATTTTTACATGGCTACTCAGTCCCAAAGCTGTCCCTTCCACTGGCACAGAATACAGGCAGATAGAACTCAGGCCCTCTGCTGGACCCAGTGGAGTGGCCACCATAAGAGGAGATTGACTACTGACCAATGGCAGTGCGCTCTGGCAGGCTTGGGTACCTCAGCAACCCCCTTGCCTCTTCCCCTGCCTCTGACATTCAAGTCCCCAAATAGTTGGTGGGGGCCACAGATAGGACAGTCTGATTATGACTTTTGTTTGTTCGTTTTCTTGACCACACAACAATTCTACTCTCTGGAGACCTGAGTCAATGATTAGCAGGTGCTACATGGGACCCTCGGACAGGTCACAGCTAGCTTCCCTGCCCTCCTTGCCCAATAGTCCTTCTTGGCTCATAAGTCCCCAGTGTATGTATGGTGGCTTCTATTGCCTTTATTTTTTTTGTATTAGGGATTGAATCCAGGGTCTAAGCTACACTATAAGCTACACCCCCAGTCCTTTTTATTTTTTATTTTAAAACAAGGTCTTGCTAAGTTGCTAAGGGTCTCGCTAAGTGGCTGAGACTGGCTTCGAACCTGCGACCCTCCTGTCTCAGCCTCCCAAGTCCTGGGATTACAGGCCACTGGGATTACTGGGCTACTGCACCCAACCTTCTATTACCTTAATATAAAAAATATTCCAGGTACTTCCAGCTCCCTAGGACTACAGAACCCATGCAGAGAACAAATGAAGGGAGCAGGGAAGGCGATAATTAAGCATTAGAGGTGATCTTGTGGATGGGGCTCGACTATCAGGCAAGAGCCAGGTAGTTCATAAACACTTAGTGAGCGCTGCTCGGAGGCATGGAGCACAGCAGGCACTGGGGCAGGCGATGGGACTTGGTGGGCGGCGCTGGCAGGAACACGTGTGGGTGCGAGGAGGGCGGGGCCCACTTGGGAACAGGGCTGGTCTTTGCTGTTGGGGCTGCAAGGTGAGTGGGATCTGAGCATTGCTCCGCCATCTGCCTGAAATTCCTCTGCAAAGTTTGATTCCTTTGGATTTGGACTATAAGATGTGAAAACTGGAGGAGCAACAACGACGCTTGTCCCAGCCCCTCATCCACACTGCTCCTGGGGAAGCTGACAGCTAGACAGCAAACAGGACAACCCCAAACCAAGGGACCCCAACACATGAGCTCTGCTTGCAGGGTGGCCCCGGAAGTCCCCACTGGCAAGGCTGGGGAGGAGAGGTGGTGGGTCGCCTCCATGCTCATGACGGGTACAGAGCCACTCTGGATGTGAGCAGCCTGCGTGTCCTCGGAGAAGGCCGCCCACTTATCTTGCAAAGGTGACCCTGTTGGTCTATCTTCTATTGCTCTCTTTTCATAGGGCTGTGGAAACAGGAACAATTTCCCTTTCTTCTTCTTTTTTTTTTTTGTGGTACTGGGGATTGATCCCGGGGCCTTGTGCATGCTAGGCAAATGCTCTACCACTGAGCTATATCCCCAGCCCTCCTTTTCTTCTTAATAACCCTGCAAGAGTGGTGCTAAAAGAATGTCAGAAATAGTTGCGCATGTGCCACATGCATGTAATCCCAGTACTTGGGAGGCTGAGACAGGGGGATCGCAGGTTCTAGGCCAGGGCATGGTAACTTAGCAAGACCCTGTTTCTTTTTTCTTTTTTGCGGTACTGGGGATTGAACCCAGGGGCGTTCTACCTCTGAGCTACACCCCCAGCCCTAATTTTTATTCTTTGTTTCTTTTCTTTTTTTTGGTACTGGGGATTGAACCCAGGGGCATTTTACCTCCGAGCTACACCCCCAGCCCTATTTTTTTATTCTTTTATTTTGAAATAGGGTCTTGCTAAATTGTGGAGGGCCTCACTAAGTAGCTGAGGCTGGCTGCGAACCCAGATCCTCCGGTCTCAGCCTCCCAAGTACTGGGATTACAAGCGTGTGCCACCGCGCCGGCTGACCCTGTTTCAAAAAAACCAAAAAGGACTGGGGGTAGCTCAGAGGTAGACCCCCCCAACCCGCCCGGGTTCAGTCCTTCAACACACACACACACACACACACACACACACACATGAATGTCAGAGACAATAGGGAGGGGTGGGGACTGCAGCAAACCAGAGACTGGGAGCCCTACTTGAAGGTGGAAGCTGTTACTAAGCCAGACTGATTTTTCCAGAGAGGGGCAGTATTTGCAGGCCTTCCGATTTTCAAAAAAAGAATCCAGAACTCCATTTTCTTTTCTTTTTTTTTTTTTTTTTTTTTTTGGGGTCCCGGGGATTGAACCCAGGGGCGTTCTACCTCCGCGCTACACCCCTGGCCCTATTTTTTATACTTTATTTTGAAACAGGGTCTCACTAAGTTGCGGAGGGCCTCACTAAGTAGAAAGAGAGAGAGAGAGAGAGAGAGAGAGAGAGAGAGAGAGAGAGACAGGGAGAGAGAGAGAGAGAGAGAGAGAGCTGAGGCTGGCCACAAACCCATGATCCTCCGGTCTCCGCCTCCCAAAGTACTGGGATTACAAGTGTGCAACACCACACCTGGCTCAGAACTCCATTTTCTTTCCTTCCTTCATTCCTGCCTTTGTGTGTGTGTGTGTGTATGTGTGTGTGTGTGTGTGTGTGTGGTGTGTGTGTGTGTGTGTGTGTGTGTGTGTGTGGTACTGGGAATTGAACCCCAGATACATTCTACCTCTGAGCTACCCCCCAGACCTTTTTGGTTTTTGTTTTTGAAACAGGGTCTCACTAGGGTGTGAGACTCTCACTACATTGCGGAGGCTGGCCTCACATCTCTGTTTCAGCCTCCCAAGTGCTGGGATTATAGGCGTGTGACACCATGCCTGGCCAGAACTACATTTTCTAAAAAGTGAGAATTCTCCTTTAGAAACCTGGCAATGAATTTTAAGTAGTAAGCCAGATCCAGGCATTGCTCTACCATGACCCTCTGGGGAGAGACGGCACCCCACCTCCTGACGCGGGCGCCTCCTGCCCTGCCTCCTTCCACCTGCTTTGCTAGCCCGGCCTCCTACACGTGCTCCCAGTTGCTCCGAAGGCTGCGGGGAGCTCAGCTAACGTGACCAAGGTGGCAAGTCCAGCGTCCACTGGGGACATACTGGGGTGGGGAGGGCAGCCGAGTGCTCCAAAGAGCTTCCAAAATGCTAATTTCATGAGCCGGGCGTGGTGGCGCATGCTTGTAATCCCAGTACTTGGGAGGCAGAGACCAGAGGATCCGGGTTCGCAGCCATCCTCAGCTACTTAGTGAGGCCCTCTGCAACTTAGTGAGACCCTGTTTCAAAATAAAGAATAAAAAATAGGGCTGGGGGTGTAGCTCAGAGGTAGAATGCCCCTGGGGTCAATCCCCAGTACCGCAAAAAAAAAAAAAAGCCCCCTAAAATGCTAATTTCTCAGAAACAGAGAAAGAAGGAAGGCAGCGCAGCAGCAGCTGGCTCTGGGCAGTGAGCAATCCTGTCTGAAAATAAAACGTTTTACAATCCACAACCGAGGCTCATTAAGAATGAATGGATCCACTGGTATAAATAGCACGCTGCGTTAAGAAGTCAGGAAACAGCATATGCATTTGATGGAAAAACGGCTGCCACAGAACTGCCTGTTAGCTCAGTCGGCTGCAGCTCTGTGCTAACAAGACCCAGGTCTCGGGTTCAAAGCCTGTGTGGGCCACGTGGCTTTCCCCGATCTTGGACCACAGATCCGACTCCAAACCCGGTGCCAATATGGAGACATAACCCTGGACACACAGTAATAACCACAGTGAGCTTCTTCCAGTTTCTGATTCCCAATATAATATCTAGCCTCTGTTTGAATGCTCCTAATGACAGGGAGTTCACTACCCTGTCAGATACAAAACATTCAATTCTGTGGTCAGAGGGCTATCGATTAAGAGATGCGACTTGCCCCCGTCCTGCCCCAGCTCCACTTGGGGGAAAGGCAGCCCTCACAGTCATGCCAGCCATTATGTCTGACTATGGGCGGGATGCAAAAGGGGCACCGTGAACAAAAATGGGGGGCTGATCACTTCTTTTCCTGAGCATGGATATGGGGTCCTGAGCGTGTAGATGGGCATGGGCAGTTAGACTGAAGAGCATGCAGATTTGGTTGTACAAGGTGACAGAGGGGAATGGAGCCGAGGCTGCCCCCTCCATCTTCAAAGACCTTTCCTCAAACCAACCTCGGTGGTCTCTGTTCCCAGTGTCCAAAAATCCCCTGACCCGACCAGAAAGGGACAAGCCAGCATGGTGGTTCCGTGGGCGACAGCCTCACTCCATATAGCACTTGCAAGGGAAGCGCAAGGGGCCGGGAGTGAGCGCTGCAGCCCGCCAGCCTACGTGACCTTGGGCAGACTTCCCCTCCTCATCCATCACTAAGAGTCAATTTCACTGTCTGTAGCCGCCCCGTAGGCTGTTCTGAGCATCAAATGAGATAATGACCATGAGTCACAGAGTGCTCTGGACCGGGCCACACAGCTCCCAATGACTCGGCTGCTCCAGGAGCTCAGGAGATGGGGGCAGGGTGGATGGGTTAGCTGGGGGGGGGTCACTTGGCAAGGGCAGCCCCAGGTCGACCTCTGCGGCCTGAGCCGAACCGGACTGCTCCACCCAAACAGAACCCCGAAGCTTGCTTTCATTGGACTGCAACCAGGATCACAGTTTAGGATTTTTTAAAAAAAATTTACTAGTGGGTGTGGTGATGTAAGCCTGTAATCCCAGGACTTGGGAGGTTGAGACAGGAGGATTGCAGGTTCGAGGCTAGCCTCAGCAACTTAATGAGACCCTGTTTCAAAATAAAATAAAATAGGGGCTGGGGGTATAGCCCAGAGGTAGAATGCCCATAGCTTCAAATTCCAGTAACACCCCCCCAGGTTTTTTTTTTTTTACTTAAAATCTAATAATTCATTGAAGTGATAATAAAACTACTATTTTTCTTAAAATTACCCAGAAGGACCAAATCTAAGGCCTCAAAGTATTTTTCTGAACTAGACCTTGAAGGGACTTAATGTGTCATTCTGTTCAAAGGCAACATCTGTACAGGTGAAAGGGGGCGGGGGGGGGGAGACATGCCTGGGAGGGCTCTGTGGAGGGGCCGTGACCCAGCTCTCAGGGAGAGGCATCTGTGCCCAGCCTAGGCCTTTTGGAGGAACTAGGCATTGTGCCCTGTGAGCAGGACTTTTTAGAATCTGGAGGAGAGGAGGGCCCACTCTAAAGGGATGATGACTTGGGTACTGGTTCCGCCATTGACATGTCACACCTCAAGCGGAGCAGGAGAGCAGGCTGAGCCCCCCGGCAGACTCATTCATCATTGCTGTAAACCTGGAGCAATGATTCGCTAGGCAAAAGCAGCCCAGAGCGCACACCCCACGTCATCAGCGGGGCAGGAGGGTGGAGGCCTGACCCAGAGGCGGCTGGGCAGACCCCGGTGCTCTCCCCACCCCTCGTGTGGCAAGAATGAGCGTGCTGCTGTGGGCGAGCCTGCTGGGCCTTGCCACAGGGTCTTGGCAAGTGCATGGCCCAAATCAACACCCCGGGTCCGGGAGTGAGAGAGAGTTGTCAGCCTACCTGTCCCGTGGTGCCACAGCAGTCCCCAGCTCCCCTGGAGACAACACAGAGGAACGGGTCCCTTCTACTCTTTTCCTAATACTGTCATGTTTCATTTGTTTAATTTGAGATGGGGTTTCACTGTGTTGCCCAGGCTGGCCTTGAATTCCTGGGCTCAAGCAATCCCCCTGCCTCAGCCTCCCGAGTAGCTGGGACTACAGGCGTGAGCCTCCATGCTCTTTTTTTTTTTTTTTTTTCCGGCAAGCATCTCTACCACTGAGCTGTATCCCCAGCCCTTCTTATTTTTTGAAGCAGAGTCTTGCTAAGTGGCCCAGACAGGACTTTAACTTGTGATCCCCCTGCCTCAGCCTCCCAAGTTGCTAGGGTTACAGGAGTACACGCTCTTTGTTTTTAACATCGACATCTTTAATGGGTTTCTGGATTCACATAGAAGAGAATGGAAAGCTAATTACACTAAGCTCCAGTTATTAAATAAATGTTATTTTCTCCTTGAATTGAAAGGCTACCTATGCTCAGCTCCTCTACATTCTTAGGTCTATTCTTCCTCTATTCCAGTCTATTTATCTATGTAGTTATTCTACAATAAATAATCTATTCTCTTACTTCCTTATGAATTTTTTTTGCAGTACCAGAGATTGAACCCAGGGGCGTTCTACCTCCGAGATAAACCCCTGGCCCTATTTTTTACACTTTATTTTGAAACGGGGTCTCACAAGGTTGCAGAGGGCCTCACTAAGTAGCTGAGGCTGGCCGCGAACCCGGATCCTCCTGTCTCTGCCTCCCAAGTACTGGGATTACAAGCCTGCGCCACCACGCCCAGCTTTCCTTATGAATTTTCAAATTGAGATATAGTTCATATTCCATAAAACTCACCCTTTGAAAGTATACAATACACTGGCTTTAGTACAATCATAGAGCTGGATAACAGCATTGTTCTCTGATTTCAGAATATTTTCAGCACCTCTAAGCCGGGCATGGTGGCACACTCTTGTAATCTCAGTACTTGGGAGGCTGAGACCGGAGGATCTGAGTTTTTCTGCTCTTTTTTTTGGGGGGGGGTACTGGGGATTGAACCCAAGGGCATTCTACTTCCAAGCTATCCTCCTGAGCCCTTTTTATTTTGAAACCATGGTCTGGCTAAGTTGCTGAGGGTCTCACTATGTTGCTGAGGCTGTCATCACACCTGTGATCCTCATCTCAGCCTCCAAGTACTGGGATTACAGATGTGTGCCACCACATCCAGCTGAACAGGCAATTTTAAAAAGAGGATATCTCAATAATCAATGAATAGTAAACAAGCTGGGCGTGGTGGCACACGCTTGTAATCCCAGTACTTTGGGAGGCGGAGACCAGAGGATCCAGGTTTGCAGCCAGTCTCAGCTCTCTCTCTCTCTCTCTCTCCCTCTGTCTCTCTCTCTCTCTCTTTCTCTCTCTCTCTCTCTCTACTTAATGAGGCCCTCCACAACTTTGTGAGACCCTGTTTCAAAATAAAGGATAAAAAAATAGGGCTGGGGGTGTAGCTCAGAGGTAGATTGAACCCCTGGGTTCAATCCCCGGTACCGCAAAAAATAAATAAATAAATAAATAGTAAACATAGGAAGAGATACTCAAATGTGCAAAATAAAACAATGAAATACCCTTTTTCATCCTGTGTGTAGGCCACAATTATAAACCTCAACAATACTTGTGGCCAACAAGGATGAAGGTAAATGAACAGTAATTTACTCAACTACTCATTCTTACTGAGTGTAAATGACCAGAACATCTTTGCGCTCTAGTTTGGCAAGGTCTGTTGAAATTTAAAACAGCCCCACTTTTTTTTTTTTTTTTTTGCGGTACTGGGGATTGAACCCAGGGGCGTTCTACCTCCACGCTACACCCCCGGCCCTATTTTGTATACTTTATTTTGAAACCGGGTCTCACGAAGTTGCGGAGGGCCTAAATAGAGAGAGAGAGACAGAGAGAGAGAGAGCTGAGGCTGGCTGCGAACCCGGATCCTCCGGTCTCCGCCTCCCAAGTACTGGGATTACAAGCGTGCGCCACCACACCTGGCCTTAAAACAGCCTCACTTTTGGAAACCTGCCCCCACATACCAAAGCTTTGGTTCATGGCATTATGTATATAAATACATTTTGATATTGCTTACAGGGATGAAAAGCTAGAAACAACTGTCCGCCAATAGGTAAGTAATAAAATCATGATGCCCTATACTACAGGATTTTTTTCCAGCCATTAAAATGAATGAAGTAGCTGGGCGTGGTAGTGCACGCTTGTAATCCCAGTACTTGGGAGGCGGAGACTGGAGGATCCGGGTTTGCGGCCAGCCTCAGATACTTAGTGAGGCCCTCTGCAACTTCGTGAGACCCAGTTTCAAAATAAAGTATAAAAAATAGGGCCGGGGGTGTAGCGCAGAGGTAGAACACCCCTGGGTCAATCCCCGGTACCGCAAAAATAAATAAATAAATAAATAAATAAATAAAATGAATGAATTAAAATCTATATCTAGTGGCCTGGAGGGATCCCATGATATTCTTTGAAAAATAACAACAGAAAAAAGCATGAGTCATGGGGAAGATCCTATTTATTTTAGTTGCTAAATAAAACAAATTTAAATATCTAGATTAAGTTGGGCCTAGTGGTGCATGCCTGTAATCCAAGTACTTGGGAGGCCGAGACAGGAGGATCGCAGGTTTGAAAACAGCCTCAGCAACTCAGTGAGATCCTTAGCAACCTAGGTTCAAAACAAAACATGAAGAAAGGGCTGGGGGTGTAGCTTCGAGGTAGAATCCCTAGTACCACAAAAATAAATAAATAAATGCCTAGATTAAATATATGTTTCTAGAGCTGGGCGTGGTGGCGCACGCTTGTAGTCCCAGTATTTGGGAGGTGGAGACTGGAGGATCCGGATTCGCGGCCAGTCTCAGCTACTTAGTGAGGCCCTCCGCAACTTCGTGAGACCCGGTTTCAAAAATAAAGTATAAAAAATAGGGCCAGGGATGTACCTTGGAGGTAGAATACCCCTGGGTTCAATCCCCGGTACTGCAAAACAAAAAAAAAAAGTCCATGTTTCTAGGGACAGTGAAAAAGGGGTTTGGGAAGATGGCAAAGAGACGATATTATTCCTCTTGTACTGCTGAATTATTTAACTTGTATTCTGATGTAATTAAAAATTTACAAAGAAAATTTAAAAGAGGAAGGAAAGGAACCCGCCTCAGAAACATCAATACGTTCACTTGACTGCTCTGTGATGGAAAAGTTCATGGCTTGTATCTATTGATTACCCTTCCCCTTTCAACAAGGCAGGAGAGAAAGGATGGGGTGGGCAGGGACGTGGGAGGAGAAGCAGGTGCATGAGTCCCAGGGCTGAGAGACAGAGAGAAATAGGGGGAGTTAGAGGAATGGGGATGGGGAAGAGGGTGAGAGAGAGAGAGAGAGAGAGAGAGAGAGAAAGAGAGGCTGAGAGGCTGAGCGAGCTGGGCCTGGGTTCAGCTCCATGCCCAGGAGAGGGACTAAGGTTGCAGGAGGAAGATACCAGCCCAGCCTTGGGGTCCTCAGAGGCTGGAAGAGGAGCCACCTCGGGGCTGTGGGTGGTCTAACAGCCTCCAAATATCTCCTGGGGCCAGGCATGGTGGCACCGCTTATAATACCAGTACTTGGGAGGCTGAGACAGGAGGATCGCAGGTTCGAGGACAGTCTCAGCAAGTAGTGAGACTCTCATCAACCTAGCAAGACCCTGTTTCAAAACAAAAATAAGCCGGGCGTGGTGGCGCATGCTTGTAATCCCAGTACTTTGGGAGGTGAAGACCGGAGGATCCGGGTTTGTGGCCAGCCTCAGTGCTCTCTCTCTCTCTCTCTCTCTCTCTCCCTGTCTCTCTCTCTTTCTACTTAGTGAGGCCCTCCGCAACTTCATGAGACCCGGTTTCAAAATAAAGTATAAAAATAGGGCCGGGGGTGTAGCGCGGAGGTAGAACGCCCCTGCGTTCAATCCCCGGTACCGCAAAAAATAAAAAAAATAAAAAAATAAAAAAAATAAAAATAAAATAGGGCTGGGGGTGTAGCTCAGAGGTAGAATGCCCCTGGGTTCAATCCCCAGTAGTAAAAACAAACAAATAAACAAACAAACATCTCCTGGGACTGTCCAGCAGGCCCTGGGCCCAGGGGACCCTGCTGGACAGAGTGAAAACCTGTGCGGTCCCTCTCAAGTACCCTCCCGCAGCTGGGTACTTCATTCATTCATTTGTTCCCTTATCTAATAAGCATCTATTCCCTGCCACCATGCTGCGTGCTGAGGAATCAGCTTGTAGGGACAGAGGGAGCCTTGTCCACAGGGCTTCTGGGGTGGTGGCGGGGAGCCCACCCTTCATTGCTGGTCATGGTTTCCACCAAGCTCAGTTTGGGTGCACTGCCAGGAGGGCTGCGCTTACCAGCTGGGCTTGGGCCTGCATCGCATCTGCGGCCCTGAGCCACCCGGCTACCTGGCACCATGCCTGGATGCCAGGGTCGGGGTGCAAGGGAGCCACCTTTAGAACCTGAAAATCGCCAACAGGGCTTCCAGTCAGCAGGGGACTGGACAGGCCCCGTGATGTCCTGTGTCAGACTCCCAGGGCTGCCCGCTGAGGGCTCGCTGGAGTCCAACGGCTGTGAGGACACCATTGGGACAGGGACCTAGGCCACAGCCCCATCCTCCTGAGGGGCTTCCCAGAGGCAGGCCCGGCCGAGCCCTCCCCAGAGACTGCCGTGGACTTCACCTTGAAGCCATGTAAACTGCCACAAAGCCACAGAAAGATTTTGGAGGGCCCTGCCCCTGCCCCAAGGACCTCAGGACCCTGTCCTGAGGACCACCACTCTGAGGACAGGCCCTCCCACCAGGGTCCAGGAGCCACCCCCTGCCCCCTGTAAACACATGGCAGACCTGGGCTAGCCAGGGGACAAACCCTGGCTTCTTCACAGGCTAACTGCCGAGGACACAAAAGCCACCCAGGAAGGGCTGGGAAGCAGCTCGCAGGCAGTAGGCTTGCCCGTGGTTTCCCTAACAGTCCAACTTGCCAAGCCTGCACTGCAGCTCCCTCGCGGGGCACACATCTCTGCTCTTCCCCTGTTGCCTGGGGCCCCCTCTTCTGCCTCCACCACTAGTTCTCCTTCCTCCCTCTACCCAAGCTCAGTGCGACCCATCCCCCACCACGCCCCACATCCCAGTGCACCCCCCCTCAGTGTGGGCGCAGATGTCCCCTGAACCGCCACAACTATCCCGGCCGCCAGGCCTCCCCGTCTGGCTGCCATGGGCTGACATGCATCAGCTAACCTAGGGATCACAGGCTTTGACGTGCCTGGCACAGAGGAGCCTGGGGTGGGGGCGTCGCGTTCTGACACCTCTGAGGGAGGACCAGTTCCCACGGGGAGCCTTGGTGTTGCTGGGCCTGGCCTTCATGCACACTCGGTAATAAACGGCTGAGTGTCGCACACAAGGCCAGCGGCCTCCTCGCCCACGTAATTAAAAGGCCATCTGTGTCTACGTGGCCGAGAGGACAGCTGGGGCTCTGCTCCCACCCAGGGCACGTGTGCATATGTGCACGTGTGCGTGTGCGTGCGTGCGTGCGTGTGTGTGTGTCTGTGCGCATTCGTTGTGCCGAGCCGGAGCATATAGGGCACTGATGGCCCCCTGGGGTGGGCACATGGCAGCTCACACGTCTCAGCCTCTTGTCCTCAACCCGCCCAAGCAACATGTTGAACCTGCTGGTGGCCGCCAGCTTCTGTTTCCCAGGTCACATCTCTTCCCTCAGCCAAGGACCCGCTGTGACAGGATTGGTGGGAAGGCCCAGGCTGCAAGGTGGAGGAGGGACAGGATGGAAGAAGGTCATTGGCCAGGGCCGGCTGGCCATGCCACCCCTCTCGGGCTGGAGTCTGAGCTGGGCTGCTCCCCTCTGCCCCCCTGTAGGGACTCTACCTGCCCTCCTCTACCTGCCTTCTGCCCTCCTGGGCTCCTGCAAATTTTCATGATATCAGGGAAGGTGAGCTCATGGGAATTAGAAGTGCAAACTGAGTCTAGTAGAATTAGGAAAGAAAGACTAATGCAAAAAGAGCCAAGTGCAGGCGGGTGCGGTGGTGCGTGCCTGTAATCCCAGCTACTTGGGAGGCTGAGGCAGGAGGATCACAAGTTGGAGGCCAGCCTGGACAACTTAAACCCTTTCTCAAAGTAAAATTTAAAAAGGATTGGGGCTGCCGGGTGTGGTGGCGCACACTTGTAATCCCAGTACTTGGGAGGCAGAGACTGGAGGATCTGGGTTCGCGGCCAGCCTCAGCTCCTTAGTGAGGCCTCTGCAACTTTGTGAGGCCTGGTTTCAAAATAAAGGATAAAAATTAGGGCTGGGGGTGTAGCATGGAGGTAGAACGCCCCTGGGTTCAATCCCTGGTACTGCAAAAAAAAAAAAAAAAAAGGATTGGGGCTGTAGGTCCGTGGTGGAGCGCCTGCCTAGTATGCGCTAGTCCCCGGGTTCAATCTCTGGTACCACTACCAAAACAAAGAGCCAAGTGACGCAGTGAAAAAAATACCTGGGCAAGAGACACTGAGTGGTTAATGTCGGTTCTGTCTGGAAGGGTCGACTCACAGGGGATTTTTTACCTCCTAAGTACATTGTTTGACAACCTTTAAATTTTTATTATAAACACGCATTACTCTTGTAATAAGAAAAAACAGCCCAAGTGATATAAAGATCGCTAATGTCAGGTCATTAGCCACTGACATTCGAAAGCCCCTTAGAAGCAGCTACCAGGTCCATTATCTTGGGGTCACCTCCCCCAAGTTGAGCCCCTCAGCCTTCTGCTTGCTGTCTCACTTAGGACCCTCAGGCCCCGAGTTGGGCTGAAACGTGGGTACTTCAGGGCAGAAGGAACCAGAGCCCGGAGGGCAAGGGCCTGCTTTGGACCGCAGCTCTGCCACACAGCAGCAGAGCCAGGCCCCCCTCTCCTGTAGGCCTCAGGCTACCCCTCTGTAAAGTGGGGCTATTAAATACTTTCCCTCTTGAACCTTCGGTGAGACCAGAAACTTTGAAAAGAAGCCCAGAAACATGAACTCATCGTGAAAGCTGCAGAGAGCCGTCCACGGCACCAGGCACTGTCCTAGTGAGACACGCCCACCTCAGCGCAGCCATCAACACCGAGGGCACCAGGCATGAGGTCACCTGGCCCATCAGGACCAGGAGAGCCAGGGGTCCCCCTTCCTGAGACACGGTACCAGCTCAGGGAGAGGTGGTACGGCCCTGCCTGGGAAAGATGCATTTTTCCAACTTGCAAAAATCCTCACTCGGCATCCCATTTTTACAAAAATCCACACCGCTGCCCCCCACATTAGTGCTTGTTTGGGAAACAGCCCCCAAAGGATCCTCTTTCCCTGTCTCTGCACAGAGTGAGCAATCACTGTGTTGGTGATCAGAGCTGCCCTCTCACTTGGACACAGGTGGAGTGCTGAGGGCACAGGAAGGGTTAAAACACGGCACGGGCCATGCAGGGGGTAGGGTGGCACTGGCCTGGCACCCACGCACTTCCTGGCCAGTTGATGGCCGGAGCACCATGGCTCGGGGACAGCTGGGTCTTACCTTTCCCTCGAGCCCAGGTGTAGACGCGGCTGACCTCAGTGCTCCTGGGTACTGACTCCACCGGCTCCACGGGCAAAGGGCGGAGGTGGAGGTCGTCAGCCCGGCCAGGGGTCTTCAGGGGCAAGATATACTTGGGGAGTCCTTTGTAGAACCAGGCCCCCGACCTCTTCCAGACCTGGGTGGGGGAGACATCTGCTTAGACCACAGGACACAGAGCCACCCTCCCCTCGTTCCCCCCATCCCTCTGTCCAATGATGGGAGATGGAGACAGAGAGCCCAGACAGTACAAATGCGAACCCTGCCTCTACCCTCCCTGGCTGACGGGCTGGGGCGTCACTGACTTCTCAGGGACCCAGGACAGTGGGGTTAAGTTCCATGAATTAATTCCTTCCTTTTGTTTTTGTGGTACTGAGGATTGAACTCAGGGACATTCTACCTCCAAGCTACACCCCCAGCCCTTTTTTAATTTTTTATTTTGAAACAGGGTTGAAGAGAGTCTCTACATTGCTGAGGCTGTCCTTGAACCTGTGATCCTCCTGTCTCAGCCTTCCAGGTTCTGAGATTATAGGTGTGTGCCACCATGCCCAGGTTCACAGCTACTTTAAAGACAAGCCCAAGGGCTTTCATCTTGCTCTTGCAAAGCAGGGCTCTCAGTGGGATAGCACGTTAAAGCATGTGGGGCATACTTATGAAAACTGTCTGCAGGTACCGTCTCTGTTCTTTTTTATTCTCAGAATCCTGGAGCTGGCCCAGTCCCCAGTCCTTTCTAGCCTCTTTGGGGAGTGCTGGGGCACAGGGTACCTGGGATGCCACCCGGCCTCACCTGCACCTTCTCTCACTGGCCCTAGGTCTGCAGCAGCACAGGACAGACGTGCTTAGCCCCAAAGAGCCGCAGGAACACCCCACATCCACCTGAGTCCAGACCCCAACCTCTCAAGGACAATGCCCTGGTCCCCAGCTCCTCCCATCAAGCCACCATTCTGGCTTATGTTTGCCACTGTCCCTCAGGAGAGGGCTCAGAGGCGGTGACAGAGGTAGTGACAGCTTGCTTGGCTGCTGCTGGCTTTGCTTCCCTCTTTCCCTCCTTGGTTCTGTCCTGCCCAGGTCCTGGGCGCCACACACAGAAGCCCCTTGCTACCCGCACAGCCCCGGGTACTCGCAGAGACACAGGGTCAGACGGGGCTTTGCTTGGTGCAGAGCCTCCCTCCATCACGTCCCCTAGAGACAACCTGGGGTGGGGAGGCAGCAAGAAGAGACCTCCCTAGACTGGGGAGATGTGTACCCCCGAAGGCTGGGCAGGTCCCCAGGGAGTGGAGGATGTTCACCTTGGTCGTGAACAGGAATGACAGGGCAGGAGGTGCTCTGAGTCTGGGTTGGGCAGCTTCTTGGGTTCTGAGGAATCACCTCTGTCTCCCTTATAGCCCCCAGCGTGGTCACCCGGGCTCTTCCCTCCTCCTCTCCCCTGGGAACAAGGCAGAATCAGCAGCAGCTTCCACAGGCACAGGCTGTGTGGCTTTTGGTGAGGTACTTAACCTCTCTGAGCCTGTATTTCTTCACTGGTGAAGTATGCCCAGCACCCTGAAGGTGCCTGAAAGATGCCCCGTGCCTCCTCCTGCCTGGCCCTTCCCCTTGAGGATCTGGGCAGAGTGACAAGGGACTTAAAGAAGAGCCAGGAAGCCGGGCGTGGTGGCGCACGCTTGTAATTCCAGTACTTTGGGAGGCGGAGACCGGAGGATCCGGGTTCGCGGCCAGCCTCAGCTCTCTCTCTCTCTCTCTCTCTTTCTCTCTCTCTATCTAGTGAGGCTCTCCGCAACTTTGTGAGACCCGGTTTCAAAATAAAGTATAAATATAGGGCCAGGGGTGTAGCGCGGAGGTAGAATGCCCCTGGGTTCAATCCCCAGTACCGCATAAAAAAGAAGAGCCAGGCCAGGCCACATCACAGCATTTGGAAGCTCTTTTTTAAGGGCGTCTGCCGCAGGCACAGAAAGGACCCGAATTGCAGAGAGAGACACACATTAGAATTCAGAGCAGCCACTGAGCTAAGGTCCCTAAACTCTTAATGCCTACTTCAGAAAACGCCACGTACGTCCTAATCTCTTTCCCTGTGAAGGAAATACATTCAGGGTATAGAGCAAGGAGGCCTGGGGCCTGAGAGGACCGATGTCACCTTGTCAGAAGAGCAGCCTTTGCTGTTTTTTTATTTTTTTTTTTTTGCGGTACTGGGGATTGAACCCAGGGGCGTTCTACCTCCGAGCTACACCCCCAGCCCTATTTTTTATACTTTATTTTGAAACCCAGTCTCACGAAGTTGCGGAGAGCCTCACTAAGTAGCTAAGGCTGGCCGCGAACCCGGATCCTCTGGTCTCCGCCTCCCAAGTACTGGGATTACCAGCGTGCGCCACCACGCCCGGCCAGCCTTTGCTGTTCTGAGTGGACATCCGAGTTAGAATCCCGGGTCTATCGCCCGCCCAGCAGCTGTGTGACTTGGATACATCGACCTTGACCCTCAGTTTCCTCCTCACCAGCAGGGGGGATGGCGGACAGCTCATCTCACAAGCCGCCACAAGGGTCACACCTGCTAGTGGATGCACGTCCCAAGGCCCCGCACTGGGCACCGCGCAGCCACCCCACAGATTACTACTGTCACTTTCCTCCTCCTATCTGACAAACGTACTCAGCTTGCTTTATCACCAGAGGACTGAATCCCCTACTCAAAAATGTTTGCCTAGCATGTGCAAGGCCCTAGGTTCAACCCTTAGCGCCATATACACACACACGGGCGGGGTGGTGCATCCTGTAATCCCAGTACTTGGGAGGCTGAGACAGAAGGATTGCAGGTTCAAGGACAGCTTCAGTAACTCAGTGAGGCCCTCAGCAACTTAGCAAAAACCTGTTTGAAAATAAAAAATAAAAAAAAAGGCTGGGGTTGTAGCTTGGAGGTAGAATGCCTCTGGGTTCAAGCCCCAGTACCAAGGAAAAAAAAAAGAAGGAAGAATTTAAATTTAGAATCAGAGCTGGTCCAATGTCCTCTAAGACAGTGCTTCCTTACTCCTCAAATGTCCTAGGCATCCCATCTACACTGGAATTTTTTTTTTTTTTTTTGCGGTGTACTGGGAATGGAACCCAGGGGCATTCTACCTCCGAGCTACACCCCCAGCCCTATTTTTTATTCTTTATTTTGAAACAGGGTCTCACTACTTTGCGGAGGGCCATGTTGAACAATGCGCGAGAAACAGAAATTCCAAGACCACCATCTCAGTTAAGGCGAGGCTTTAATACCGCGGGGCTATCGTCCACCAGCACAGGCTAGAACGGCAGCCCCTTGTGTAGCTTACAGCTCTCTTTTTATAGAACAAGCTGGGGGTACAGAAACAGATTTTTGCAGTTTGGGTTCGAATCAGCCAACCACAGAAAGTTTCCTCTTATTTAGAAGTAAAGTGATTAGTTTAGGGTTGGGGGTTAAACACAGAGGTGGGGGTCGGTTTTGAGGGCTTTGTCCTGGGGCGGAGGTAAGGGCAGGAACTGGTTTTTCGGGTCTAGTCCTTAGGGGCAATAAGGGCAGGAACTGGTTTTCTGTCCTTGGGGAACTAGTCTTGTCCTTGTGGCAGTAAAGACAGGGAGTTTAATTTTTAGGGTAGAAAATGAGGCTAAAAAATTACTTTTTTGGTCACGTTATCACAGCCTTACTAAATAGCTGAGGCTGGTTGCGAACCTGGATCCTCCGGTCTCAGCCTCCCAAGTACTGGGATTACAAGTGTGCGCCACCACGCCCGGCTTTGTGCAGTTTTTGATTAGCACACTAGAGGATGAGGACTTTGTGGAGTCCCCTTTGGAAAACATCCTATAATCCACCTTTATCTGAACTAGTAATTGCTATGGTTTGAATGCCTATCCTCACCAAAATGCAGGTTGAAACTTAATCCTCAAATTCACATGTTAATAGTATTTGGAAGTGGAGCCTCTGGGGGAAAATTAGGATTAGATGAGGTCATGAGGGTGGGGCCCCAGGATGGGATTAGTGACCATTTTATGATGAAGGTCCTTACCAGATGCCGGCGCATGCTCTTGGATTTCTCAGTCTACAGAACCATGAGCCCAGTAAATTAAAAAACTACTCAGTCTCTAGCTGGGCCTGGTGGCGCACACCTGCAATGGCAGTATTTTGGAGGCTGAGACAGGAAGATCGCAGGTTTGAGTTCAGCCTCAGCAACTTAGTGATATACATCTCTATATCTTTATTCTCTATCTATATATGTCTCAGTCTCAGGGATTTTGTTATCACAACAGAAAATAGAGAAGGGCAGTAAAGCATGCCCGTGATCTAAAATCCATAAAGTAGGCGCCAGGCGTGGTGGCGCACGCTTGTAATCCCAGTACTTGGGAGGTGGAGACCAGAGGATCCGGGTTCGCGGCCAGCCTCAGCTACTTAGTGAGGCCCTCAGCAACTTCGTGAGACCCAGTTTCAAAATAAAGTCTAAAAAATAGGGCCAGGGGTGTAGCTCGGAGGTAAAACACCCCTGGGTTCAATCCCCGGTACCGCCAAAAAAAAAAAATCCATAAAGTGCAAAAGTGCTAGCCCTCCTCTCTTCCCAGAGGCGTGTGGTGATAATGGTTCTTCGATGAAGCTTTTGTTATTACCCCTGCTTTCCAGATTGAAAAACTGAGGCCCCAGTACGTGCAGCAACTTGCCAAAAGCCTGCACACTATTCTGACAGCCTCACCCCACCCAGAGGCTCAGGTCTCACCCCAATAGTTCATGGACGCAAAGCGGCTGCTCACTGAATTCACTGAATTGTGGTCAAAGGCGAATCAATCCTCAACAGGCCAGACAGGACACCAACGCTAAGTCCAGCGCTAAGTGTCCTGCAGTCTGGATGCCCAGGGGGAGGGATGTTCCAGACAGGGACGGGGCTAACAGAGACACCAAGGCCACTCTGTCCCTGGAGAGCTGTTGCGTGGTTGTGAGACAGGTGCCTGATTTCCAGAGGCCATAGCAAGGTGACTGGGGTTGTGGGCATGGTGAGGGGCTCATTCAGTCTCCCTGAGTAGCTCTTAGTACCAGCCCTACCATGAGCACTCCCTCCAACATGAGCTGGGCCTTGGGGGCACCGAACAAAGCCAGCATCCAGAGCCATCTGTGAACAGTGGGGCACACGTGGGCTTGGGACCTGTGCCACACCGCTTCCCCGCCCTGCCACAGAAACTACTTTTTTTTGGTACGGGGATTGAACCCAGGGGTATTCTACTTCTGAGCTACACCCCCAGCCAGATTTTTTATTTTTTATTTTGAAACACGGTCTCAGTAAATTGCAGAGGGCCTCAGTAATTAGCTGAGACTGGCTGCGAACCTGCGATCCTCCTGTCTCAGCCTCCCAAGTACTGGGATTCCAAGCGTGTGCCACCATGCCCGGCTACTTTTTTTTTTCTTTTCTGAAAAATACATATATAGCCTGTTGTGGTGGCTTGGTACTTGGGAGTACTTGGGAGTACTTGGGAGGCTAAATCCCAGTACTTGGAAGGCTAAAACAGGAGGATCGCAGGTTTGAGGCCAGCCTCAGGAATTTAGTGAGGCCCTCAGCAACTTAGTGAGAACCTCTTTCAAAATAAAAAGGACTGGGCGTGGTGGTGCACGCTTGTAATCTCAGTACTTGGGAGGCTGAGACAGGAGGATCGCAGGTTCAAAGCCAGCCTCGGCAACTTAGCGAGGCTCTTAGCAACCTAGCAAGACCTGGTTTCCAAATAAGAAATAAAAAAAAGGGCTGGGGGTGCAGCTTGGAGGTAGAATGCCTCTGGGTTCAATCCCGAGTACCAAACAACAATAACAACAACAACAACAACAACAAAATAAAATGGGCTGGGAGTATAGCTTGGAAGTAAAATATCCCTGGGTTAAATCCCCAGTACCGCAAAACAACAAAAACAAACAAACAAACACCCAAACTACGTAGCATACAAAATTAGGACAATAACCACAAAGGAAAATGAAAACTATAGGTTATATAGGAAAAGAAAGCTATAGGTCGCTTGTAACATTATTGTCCAGAGAGAGCCTTGCTTAACACCATGCTGCGTGTCCTCCCACTCTTTCTGGGGTACATATGACATCCTTTGTTTTATTTGAAAACATAAGATAGCCGGGCGTGGTGGCGCACGCTTGTAATCCCAGTACTTTGGGAGGCAGAAACCGGAGGATCCGGGTTCGCGGCCAGCCTCAGCTCTCTATCTCTCTCTCCCTGTCTCTCTCTCTCTCTCTCTCTCTCTCTCTCCTTAGTGAGGCCCTCCGCAACTTCGTGAGACCCAGTCTCAAAATAAAGTATAAAAAATAGGGCCGGGGGTGTAGCGCG
>PVJS01015079.1:0-21554 GCA_004027185.1 Glis glis
AAGGGAGGCGCCAGCCGCCTCTGCTTGGGTTCATCTGCACATCCCTAGGGCTACCCCACAGGAGTGGGCTGACCGGCCCGTCCCGGGTGCTGTCCTGACACACAGTAGTCTGGACTCTTTACAGAAACCACTCTAACCCCTTGGGGTTCCGTCAGTCCTTCAACAAACACCACTCTGTCTCTCAGGACCGCCTGGCCCTGTTCTAAGCACGGTGGATATAGGAGTGAAGGAAAGAGTCAAGATTCTCTTGGAGTTTTTATTCTAATGGAGAGACAGATGATAAACAAGATAAATAAATTATAGGCTATGTCAGAAGGGAAATGTGCAGGAGAGACAGAACAGATAGGAAAAAGAACGGGGAGCGCTTTGGGGGAGGGGAACCGTGCCTTGAAAGTAGCCAGTGGAGTCGTCTCTGCAAGGGGGACGGCCGAGGCCTGCAGAGAAAGAAGAGCCCCATGCGGGGGACAGCGATGGGTCCATTTTGCAGGTGGGATAACGGAGGCCCAGAGCAAGTAAGTGAAGGGCCCGAGGTCCCACAGCTGGGAGGTGGTGGAGCAGGATTTGAACCCAGGTCTGAGCTCCAGGCCCTTTAGGTAGCAGGCATGGTGTTCACTGTAGATACACGGGGTGTGCGTCCTGGTGGGCTGTGGGGCGGGGCAGCTCTGCAGTGGGAACTCTCGGTGATGTCGGGGAGGGAGTGGTACCTAGGCAAGATGAGCTCCATCCGTATCCCGCCATGCTGACCAGGGCCAGGTGGCATGGAGTCTTGGACAGATGGGGCCACCAGGGCCCGGGAGGAGGGAGCTGGTGAGGTTGGGGGCCTCAGTGGGGGGTGTGCTGCCCTCTGGTGGCCACACCCACAGGGGCTCACAGCCACTGGACCCGGGCATCCCCTGGGGACCCAACAAGCGCACAGCCAGACCCGCCGTTCGGGGTATGAGTGTGCCTGGGTGCATGAGTTGGTGTGCTTGAGCGAGAAGGGGTGTGTGTGTGTGTGTGTGTGTGTGTGATGTGGAGGCTTACATGTTCCTGGGTGAGTGAATGACCCAAAACATCACTGTTTATTATGCACCTACTGTATTCCAGACCCCTTAAAGACACTGTCTCATTCGACTCGCACGATAACTCTAGGAACTCTTACAATGCTGATATTATAGACAAGGATATGGACAGTCAGAGAGGCCAAGCAACTTGTCTGAGGTTGCACAGCGAATGTCAGTCATCAGGACAGAGGTGGGAGAAGTACAACTTGACTGGGCCTGGAGGCTGAGACCTCATGGGCGGGGTGACTGTGTATCCTGCGCACACCTGTACTCCTGGTGTAATTATTGAGAACACTCCCTTTTATTCCTAAAAGTGCCCCTACAGGGGTGAAAAACTGGATGGGCCCCGATCAGAGCTGGTTTGGGGATGGAGATGGGACAGTGCTGGCAGCAGGGACGACTGGAGCCTCCTGACCCCAGTGTCTAGGCTGTCCACCAGTGTCAGGGGCTTTCTGGAGTCACCTCTTTTTGCCTGGGAGGGGCAGGAGGAGAGAGGGCCCGGTCAGCCCCCATCATGTCCCGGCTCAGGCCTCAGGTCCGGTTCGCGGCCCTCTGCAGCCATCCTCAGGTCTGACCGTCAGGTGCGGAGGAGACCCAGAGCGGGTCTCTGCAGAGCACAGTTGTGCCCCGGCTCGCTCTGTGGCCTCTGGGGCCTCTGCTTGCTCAGCTGAGAAATGGGGTTGATGGTGAGCCGGCGCAGGGGTGTCTCCAGGAGGAAGGGGGGCGCGTGCTAATGCAGGCACTCTGAGCTGTACCGGTACCTCTGGCGCCTGGTGGTGCATCAGTGTCGCCTGGGGAGCTCTGAAAATGATCCAGCTCCCCACGCCCACGGCTGCCGACCGAGCCTGGCGGCCGGGCTGGGGTTTTGTTTGTTTGTTTTCATTTTTGTTTCTAATGCTCCCTAGGTGACCTTTAAAAAAGTTTTTAGCACTGGGGATTGAACTCAGGGACATTCTACCTCCGAGCCCTTTTTATTTTGAAATAGGGCCTCACTAAGTTGACCAGGCTGGCCTCGAACCTGCGATCCTCCTGCCTCAGCCTCCCAGGTACTGGGATCACAGGCGGGCTGCGCCACACGTGGCTGTGTGTGTGTCTTTGGCTTTGCCAGATCCGCTCCGTCCCACCTCTGCCGGTGGATGAGTCCAGTGACCTTGTGAGAGGTGGGGAGGACGCCTGTGTCCTCCCGCGGTCTCAACACGGGGAGGATGCCATTGTCCCTTGGGGCTGGCCTCAGTTGCTTCCCTCGAGCCCAGGGTTGGAGAGGGGGCAGCTTGTCTGGGATGGGGTCCCAGGAAAGAGGATCAGGCAGGTCACCCTGGGCGTTAGGCAGGTTACTGCTGTGAGCACCTGGAGCCTGTCCCCCTGGGGGCTCTGGGGGCAGAGAGGACCGAGCCCCGCCATCATCCATTGGGGGTGTGAGGAGCCGGGGTGTGTATACACTCGCCCGGTCAGTGAGCGGTTCGGCTGCCCCCGGGGACACTGGGTCCTGGGTACGTGGTCCTCCGTGTGTCGGCGGGGACAGGCCAGGAGGAGAAGCGGTGGGTGGCGCAGCTGGAGACTGGATGGTGCAGGAGTGGGAAGGGGCGGGAAGGGGGACAGTGGGACACACGTTCGCCCGCAGACCTGGCTGTGGATCCTCTGCGGCCACTCTCCAGCCGTGTGACCTTGGTTGCCTCATCTGTAAGGGGACTCCTGTCACTCCTGTCCAACCCCCCAGGGCCCCCCATGACTTCCCAGGGTGGGTGGGTGCTGATCTGCAGGAAGCCTTGCTGCGGCCCCTGGACCACCCACACCTGCGGAGACCAGGTCACCGTGAGGGGCGTCTCTGCAGCTGTCAAGCCCAGGGGAGGGAGCGCCGTCTCCCTCCTCCTCTCCCGGCCCCTCCCCGCGAGCCCGCAGAGCAGGGTTTGGAATTAAAGTCATAAACAAGGCAGATGTGGCATCCGTCTTTTTGACAGCGCTGCTAGCCAGGTGATGGCTGAGCGGAGGAAGGCTGGGTTTATGAGGAGACAGGAAAAAAATGTACTGCCTGCTGCTCCCCGGGGCGGGGAGCTCGGGGAGGCGGCAGCGCAGGATGGCTGGGGACGTGCCAGCGGGTGCCAGTCACCCGGCCTGTGCTAACAGGAATAATAATGACAATAATAAAAATGGGAGGATGATCATAGCTAATATTTATGTAGCATTTATTAATTGTCAAGCTCTGGCCTGGGGGTTTGCATTTTATCTTTGTGGCATCCCATTTCACAGCTAAGGAAACTGAGGCATAGAGGGTTTAAGGATTTGCCCAAGGTATATGTGTAGGCCCTGTGGACTTGAGCCACAGGCCACCCGGAACCCGGAACTCAAGAAAAAAACACGAACAAAGAAATCCAAGAAACGGCGCGAATACAAAGAGAAAGGCCCCTAACCATCCCCGTCTCCCAGCCAAGGACTTTACCAAATTTGGCATGACTCCAGGCCCACCAATCGGCAGCATACACGACTGCTCCTGCACCCTCACTCCCTTCCTGACCCCATAAAAAGCCCCAAGTCACGCCAGGCGTGGTGGCGCACGCTTGTAATCCCAGTACTTTGGGAGGTGGAGATCAGAGGATCCGAGTTCGCGGCCAGCCTCAGCTCGCTCTCTCTCTCTCTCTCTCTCTCTCTCCCTCCCCCTGTCTCTCTCTCTCTCTCTACCTAGTGAGGCCCTCCGCAACTTTGTGAGACCTGGTTTCAAAATAAAGTATAAAAAAATAGAGCCAGGGGTGTAGCGCGGAGGTAGAACCCCCCTGGGTTCAATCCCCGGTACCGCAAAAAAAAAAAAAAGCCCCAAGTCTGTAAGGGACCGGGCTTCTGACGCTGCCGGTTCCCTCCTTGGTCAGTTGCTCCCTCTCAGGCTTTTACCCCAAATAAAGCCTGTCCCTTGCTGTCGAGTCATGTCCCTTTGTCCCTATATTTCCTTACAGTAAGTAGCAGAGCTGGGATTTGAACCCGGGCCGTCAGCCTCCAGAGATGTCCTGCCTCGGGCCTCTCCAGCTCCCTTCACAAGATCTTTCAGCTTCACATCCCCAGAGGAACCGGCAGCCCCCTCCGGGGGAAGGAAGGGAGGCCGGTGTTTGGGAGTACCTACTACGCGCCGGCTGTGCACCCATCCTCGGTGGAGCCACCAGTCACAGGGTGGCTGGAGGGATCCTGGGCCCCGCCCCTCAATGCTGCTTTTCACTGTTCAACCAAGAAAACAACCAGCATTTAGTAAGAGTCTGACTGTGTGCCCAGCCCATGAGCACAGGCTGACTGTGTGCCCTGGCTCTGTTGGGGGACAGATCTGCCCTGGAGAGCCCTCCTGCGAATGCAGCCCTCCTGCGAGGCCCTCCAGCCTGGCCTTGCACACGAGGCGGCTCAAGGCGGCACGACCTGGCAGACAGTGCCGTGGGCTCCAGGGCAGGTCTATCCATGAGACTGGAGAAGGCCAACCCAGGAGGCCTCTGGGAGGGAAACGGGGGTGCAGGGAGACCAGGCATGCCATACTTTTAAGTCAGGTCTCACTGAGAAACTGATACTTGAGCAAAGACCTGAAGGTTGTGAAAGAATGAGCCATGTGGCAAGCTAGGCAAGTGTGCAGGCAGAGGGCAGCTTGTGCAAAGGCCCCGTGTCGGGCTTGTGCCTGGCAGGTCTGGGGAGCAGGAGGGCGCCCGTGTGTGGCTGGACAGAGCAACGGGTGGAGGGTGAGGTCGGGGAGCTGGGAAGGGGGTGTGGATCACGAGGGCCTTGAAGGCCTTGAAGACGCCTAACTTGTAAGGCTTCCGTCTCTTATGCAGAATGAGACAAAGCCACCGCAGGGTTTGAGAGAGGACGAGGGATCAGTTTATGTTCTAACCACTCACTAGCTGCTGCCCGGGAGGAGGCCGGGTGAGGGCCGGGTGGGAGACTGAGGAGGCCGGTGCTGGGACCTAGGCTGGGGGTAACGGGATCGAGCCAGGGGTGCGTGGATTTGCCGGAGGATTTAAGGTGAGAGAACGACTACAGAAGTCAAGGCTGGCTCCGAGGGCCTCGGCCTGATGGAGGAGATGGACGGCTGTCACACTCCTGAGACAGGGCGATGGGGGGAGGAGCAGGCTGGGGTAGAGAGGCAGAACTAGGCCTAGGACGGGAGGTGTCAGCCACACATGGGCTGGCTGGGAGCACCCTTGCAGGGAGTGTAGTTGGTGCCAGGGCTGAGTCCCGGCACAGGAGTGGTGGGGCAGGGCGGGGAGGAGGGGCGTGGGGTGGTGGTGGGGACCCGAGCCTGGTGTCCTGGGAGTGAAGGAAGCGTCAGTGAGTGGAGAGTCACACACGCTGCGTGCTGCGGAGGGTTCGGGGGCCAAGGGAGAGGAGCACTGGGACTGGCCCAGGGACTTAGCAACTTGGGGACCTCGTGACCTCCAGGAGCTCGGTGTCCCTGGAGAGGTGGGTGCGGAATCCAGACTGGAGTTGGCCAGGAGGAAACGGAGCAGGGAAATCGCTGCCAGTGAGCTGAGGCAGCTCTTCTGAGGAGCCTCGTTGTGAGCAGAACAGAGAGGGGCTGCTGGCTGGGAGAGCGTTGGCTTGTGTTTAAATGGGGTGACGCAATCCTGGGGCTCCGTGATGCAATCCTGTAATCCCAGTCCTTGGGAGGCTGAGACAGGAGGATCACAGGTTTAAGGCTAGCCTCAGCAACTTAGTGAGGCTCTGTTTCAAAATAAAAATAAATAGGGCTGGGGTGTAGCTTGGAAGTCGAATGCCCCTGGGTTAAATCCCCAGTGCCAAAAGGAAAAGAAGAAGAAGAAAGAAAGAAAGAAAAGAAAAGAAAAGAGAACTCACAGCATATTCTCATGTTAATGGGAAATACCCAGCACAGAGAAGACTAGCCGCTGGCTGGCTTGGCTGGCTGAGTGACGGGAGAGGGGACATCTGCAGAGCGGGGCTGTGTGCAGGACCACAGGCAGCTCTCGGGTTTGACTGGCTTCCTCCTGTCCAGGGCGAGGACCAGCCTTTCCTGCGCACTGGCCCGTGGAGGTGCGGGCTGTGGCCTCCGCCGCAGGTCTTACTCTCCTCTGGGGCCCTAGGCGTGAGCTTCATCTCACAGACAAGGGCATGGAAGCTCAGAGGTGCCGAGCGACTCCCCAGGCCCCGCCAGAGGCTGTGGTGGGGGAAGGAGAGGTTCCAGCTGGTTCCATCAGACCCACATGGTACTGGGGATTGAACCCAGAGGCATTCTACCTTTGAGTTACACCCCCAGCCCTATTTTTTCTTCTTTATTTTGAAACAGGGCCTCACTAAGTTGCAGAGGGCCTCACTAAGTAGCTGAGGCTGGCCACGAACCGGGATCCTCCTGTCTCAGCCTCCCAAGTACTGGGATTACAAGCATGCGCCACCACACCCGGCTTAGGGACGTATTCTTGAGGCCAGGCTCTCAGGGACCCAGGTGTTCCATGAGGATCCTGAAAGGTTGCATCTCTCTGGGATGGCATCCGGAAGCGATGTTTACCAACCGCCAGGTTGCGGCCTCCACTGCGGCCATTGTTTGGACCGGAAGTCGCTGTCAGAGCTGGGGCTTCGGTTTCCGATGCCAGGGCCTTCAGTCCAGGGTCACGTCCATGGGGGTCTGCAAGAGCTGTTTGCTTTCGGAAGGAGCGTGTGGCTGGCTGACGGTTGAGGAGCCCAGGCCGTGTCCCGCGGGGCTCTCGGGGATGGACGAGGAACACTCAAGGCGAGTCCAGGGCCAGCCCCTGCTGGGCATGAGGCCTCACCTCCCTGAGCCTCCATTTCCTCATCTCTGACATGGTGACCCTGTCTGCTCCAGCTGTCCCCCCCCGAGACACTGGGGTGAGCATCCCTTGGTGCGGGAAGGAGCTGGTGGGAGCGGAGGCTGAGTTTGGGGGAATGGAGCTGGGCTGAAGGAGGCGAGGCTGAGTCGCTTAGGGATACCCCGGGCTGGGGAGCAGGTGACTGGGTGGGTTGTGAATGGACCAGGAGGGACCAGTAGGAACCATGACGTGGGACTTAGCAGGTGTGCGACTCCCATGGGGACGCTGGGCAGGATCAGGAGGCAGCGAGCCCGGCCTTGGGACGGCCCTGGGTGTGTCATGGAGGCGATGGGAGAATGGTCCAGCCACAGGGGGAGGGAGAGGGCGGCCAGGACGCGTGGAGGGGTGGCTTTCTCCGCCCCCCTGTACATGCCGCCTGCAGCGCTGACCTGGAGCCCCCGTCCGCCTGCAGTGGGCACTCCTCGCCTGTCTCGTGTCAGCAGCTGTAGGGGGCGCTAGAGCCAGTGCGTGCCACGTCACCACCTTCACATCCCAAGGAGACCGCGTAGCTGCTCCCTAGTCCCGCCAGGCCCCAGGGCGGGATGTATTTGCTCCCCCTGGTACACCAGACAGCTCTCCCTGGGTCCCCGGACCCTTTTGACCTACTCCCCGGAAGCGTGCTCAAGGGACCAAAACTGGTGCATGTTTATGTATATGCACGTCAATGCCGATTTATATGTGTAGATGTGCATGCATCCCCACACACGTTTATGCAGATGCCGTGGGTGCTCCCGCCAGGCCCCCAGTGCTCCGCACCCCGTGGGTGCCAGTGGACTCCGTGCCCCTGGAGACAACCCTCAGCCTGAGACTGACAGAGCCCCCCTTGGGGTGACCTTGAGGCGCCCTCGGCACAGTGTCCTGGAGGCCCCCAGGGGACTGACCCCCACCCGGCTTCAGCTTCTGGTCTTACCTCCCCTCCTGTTGCTGGTGCACCCTGACCTCCCTTCCCAAGTACAACACCTGCCTTGTCGTCCTTGCCAGGACCTGCTGGTGGGTGGCCCAGCCCAAGATGGTGGGTGACGCTGAATGACCCCGTTTGCATTGGGTGGTGTTAAATGTGCAGTCATATAGACATTTGTATGCGTGTACATGGACACTTGTGTCTGGGCATGTTTGCGTGTACAGACTTCTGTAGATGCACGCAGGTTTGTGCATTTGCCACTGCACACATGTGGAAGTGGAAATACGTGTGTGTGTGTGGGCTGATTGTGTGCACCCTGCCACCAGGGAGCCGCTTCAGGACTGCGTCTGCGTGTGTACACAGGCGGAGCGTGCCTGGGCGGGCGCCTTGTGGAGAGGTGAGGGGGAGACAAGGAGGACTCTGATTATTTCAACCTTGAAAACTCATTTCAATTACAATTTACAACCTGCAGACAAAGGCTGCAGTCACCGTAGTAACCACAGCTCCAGGGTCTGACGGAGAAAATCCTCCCGATGGTTCCCGGGCTGGCTGTCACCCGTGGCAGAGCCAAACGCGTCTCTGCCTCACTGTGCCCCGGGACACAATTAGGACATCTTCAAACTGTTGCTGCTGTCACCGCTGCCGTGTGTCTGGAATTTATCTCCTCCAATAGCTCTCAGACATGCGCATCTTGCTTCCTCCCAGGGCCGCTGCGCCCGTGCCTGGGCTCGGGGGGGGGGGGGGGTCCCACCTGCCCGTGAGTGGGGATACCCTGAGCTCCTTCCCTCCACTGCCGCCTCCCTGCCCTAGACCTGCAGACTGGAAGCCCTTCACCCCTAGGAGGCCTGGTCAGAAAATGGGGGCAGGGACTCAGGGAGCAGGGGCAAGTCCCCATTGTGGAGACTCTTTTAGAATCAAGAGATTTGGCCGGGCGTGGTGGTGCACGCTTGTAATCCCAGTACTTTGGGAGGCGGAGACCGGAGGATCCGGGGATCCGAGTTCGCGGCCAGCCTCACCTCTCTCGCTCTCTCTCTCCCTGTCTCTGTCTCTGTCTGTCTCTCTCTGTGTCTCCTTAGTGAGGCCCTCCGCAACTTCGTGAGACCCGGTTTCAAAATAAAGTATAAAAAATAGGGCCGGGGGCGTAGGTAGAACGCCCCTGCGTTCAATCCCCAGTACCGCAAAAAAAAAAAAAAAAAAAAAAAAGAATCAAGAGATTTGAGGCTGGGCATGGTGGTGCAGGCTTGTAGTCCCAGTACTTGGGGAGACAGGAGGATTGCAGGTTCGAGGCAGCCTCAGCTACTTAGTGAGACCTCTATAACTCAGTGAGACCCTGTTTCCAAATAAAGAATAAAAAATAGGGCTGTGGGTGTAGCTCGGAGGTAGAATGCCCCTGGGTTCAATGCCCTGTACTGAAAAGAAAAAAAAAAAAAGAGAGATAGATTGATTTGGATTAAAAACTGGCCCCTGGTGGTGGTACAAGTCTGTAAACCCAGTATTTGGGAAGTTGAGACAGGTTTGAGGCCAGTCTTGGCAACTTAGTGCGACCCTCAGCAACCTAGTGAGACCCTGTTTCAAAATAAAAAATAAAAAGGGTTGAGGTTTAGCTTGGAGGTAAAGTGACCCTCCCGGTACCAAAAAAAAAAAAAAAAAGAAAGAAAGAAAAGAAGAGAGAGAGAGAGAGAGATAGATTTGGGTGAATCCCTTGGCCACAGATGCTCACTGTGTCCTGCACTGTGGAGTCCTGTGGGGTCCAGGGGAAGGGTCCTGGGCCTGGAGTCTGAGGCTGGGATTTGAGAGTGTGTGTGTGTTGTGTGTTTGTGTTGCATTGGTGTGTGTGAGTGTGTGTGTGTGTGTGTATGTGTGTGTGTGTGTGTGTGTGTGTGAGAGTGTAGAGGGCATGCTCATAGCCTGGTGCACCCCAGTTGTCTCATCTGTAACTGGGGTGATTTGAGACAGTCGAGGCGGGAGGCGTGTCGAGAAGTCTCTAGGAGCCCCCAGCCAGCACCACTAGGTCAGATGCTCAGGAGGGCGGGGTGCGGGGCTGCCCAGGGCCCGGGAGACCCCAGCCTTCCCTGCCGGAGCCACCATAGGTGGGGAGGGCTTCCTTGGAAAGGATGCTCCTATGGACGCCCACACTGCAGCGGTAACCCGGTGACTTTGTGACCCCAGCAAGAGCACCCCGAGTGGCCCAGGAATGGGTGCTTCCGCAGGGCCTCTGGGGAGGGACCCTGGGAGCCAGGGAGCAGAGAGGCTCCAGAATTATCGGGGAGTGTGTCTCACCAGAGGAGCAGCCAGTGTGGACACCCGGCGTGGCCTTGGCCTTGGAGAGAGCCGCCTCCTCTGCGCGGCGGCCGCAGCCTCCCGCACTGTCCCTGCTTAATAATTGATCTCATCCAGATGAGCCGAGGTCTATGGAGCTGCAGAGAATCGTGTGCTAGGCCTGGGGGCTGGGGGTGCGAGGATGGGGTGGGCCTGGGATGCTGCGCCCGGCCCTGGCTGCAGCAGGGGCTTCCCGGGCGACACCCCCTCCCCACTGCCCTCTGGGGACAGGATTGTCCCTGCTCTTTCTCTCCTGGCTCGCAGAACCTCATGATCAGAGGCCTTGGATGAGAAGGCAGGATGGCGAGGCGGGAGGATCTGCGTTTCATCCCGGCTGTTTGCGCCTTGACCTAGAAAGAGCGTTGCCTGTTAGCGAAGCTGACAGCGTCCATCAGACGAGAGGCCCCGGGTCAAAGCGGCCTGGGGGCCCGGGTGGGCTCTGGAGGTGGGAGCGCCCCTCCTGCCCTTCCCCTTGGAGGCCCAGCCCTCCGGCCTCGGGACCTGGGGCTTCCCTCTCCAGGCCTTAGTGTTCTTATGTGTAGAATGTCAATCGGAGCAGACGTCCCCTCTGGCCCTGCGTGATTTCTAATGTCCCTAACATCCTGGTTTTGACATCCGCCCGTCGGTCTGTGAAGAGCTGGCCAGCCTTGGCTGAGGATGGTGGACTCCTGGCCGGCAGAGACAATTGAGTGACCAGGTCCACAGAGGGTGACACATGCCACGGCCCAGCCAGCCCCACATCCTGGGATCCGGGCGACAACTGTCCTCCCTGGGGTGAGGGGCCAGACAGCGAGGTCCCCTGCACCCTGGGTCTGCCTCTGAGGTGTCCCTGGCAGGGGATGGACACAGGGACCTCTGGCGTTCCCAGGGAATCGGGGCCTGGTGCCGAGCCAGCCCAACCCGGCCCCCACATGGGGGGCTCAGGCCCACGCGGCTGGGCGCAGGTGTGCTGCTCACCCTGCACTGCTGGGGAGCCAGCTCGGCAAGGTGCAGCCGTGCCCCAGCGGGGAGGCAGGGCTGGGAGTGGGGCTCTGAGGGCTGCTTTCCTTCTTCCGCCCTTGAGGAGGCTGTGAGCCATGGTGTGTGCAGAGGCTGTGGCCCCGGGAGGGAGCCCGGGCCCATCTTCTCCTGTCCTCCCCCCTGCCCCATGTCCTCACCCTTCCCTCCCTGTCTGGCGTAGTACAGGCTTGGAGCCCGCGTCCCCGTGTCAGATCCTGCTCTGCACGATCCTGCAGCCATCCTCAGCTTTACCATCTCTATAATGGGGTGGTTACTCAGTTCCCTTATTGACTCTGGCCAGAAGTCAGTTAAAATACAAAAAGAAGTTGGGTGTGGTGGCGCACGCCTGTCATCCCAGTATTTGGGAGGCAGAGACAGGAGGATTGCAGGTTCGAGGCCAGCATGCGGTAACTTGGTGAGACCCTGTCTCAAAATAAAAAAAATAAAAATAGGGCTGGAGGTGTAGCTCAGAGGTAGAACATCCATGGGTTCAATCCCCAGCACCACATACACACAACTTAGCACATTCCTGGCGTATAGTAGGTCTCAAGAGGAGATCGGAGTGGTAGTTGCTGATTATCACTATCTCAGTGGGGCCCTGGCCAGAGCTACTGCCTTCTCCAGGAAGATGTCCCGGGCTGCTCCAGCCCAGGGACTTCCGCTGCTACCTCAGCCCCCATTCTGACCACTCACAAGCAGAATGACAAGGGGTGGTCACCCACTCTGTGGCCCGAGTTTTCTATACCGTGCCTCATGGAGCCTCGTGCCTCTTTGGGGGGGGGGTTAGGGTCCCCTTCCCCCTGACCTCTGGTCACCTGAGGACGCAGAGGCCTCTGGCAGCCCAGGAGCTCGCACGGGGCTACAGAGCAGAGATTGGGTGGACATCGAGGGGAGCGGCGGGGCTGGGAGGTCAGACCCCTGGGACCTGGGAAGCCGCTGTGGTTGGCACTGAGAACAGGGGAGGGAGTGTCACCATTTTACAAAGTCCCGTCACTGGCTGTTGGCGAAGGTTCTGAGGTGGGATGAGTGGGCGGGATAATGGTGACTTCTGGTGCCTAAAGTGACTGGAGAGCAGCCTCTCGGTGGCTCTAGGCCTCAGTTCCCCCACCTGTACCCTAGGGTGAGGTTGGCACCCTCAGGCGGGGGTGGCTGCCCATGGTGATGCTCAGGGACACCGCTGTCCTCTATGGCAGCCACAGCCTGAGAGGGTACTGCTCCCTTGGTTATCCCTGGCCAGCTGGGGGGAGGCCCGCTGACCTCACAGCCACCAGGAGGCAGGGACAAGGTGCCCTGGCTGGAGCCTTGGGGGGCACAGGCATCAACGGTCCCTCTCACCCCCTTGGGGTGTCCCCAGGCACCTCCACGGGACCATCTCCTGGGTGCTGGACCAAGTACTGGGCTGCAGGTCAGGAGACCGGGGTGTGCACAGACCAGCTGGGCCACCCCTCCAGGCCCCAGGGGACAGCTCTGGGTCCCGCTGCACCTCTGTGAGGACAGGATCCTCACGGGCGCCCGCGTCCTGCTGTCCTGTTGCAGACCGTGAGCGCATCGGGCAGGACTCATCCTATGAGCAGGAGGGGAAGGTGCAGTTCGTGATCGACGCCGTGTACGCCATGGGCCACGCGCTGCACGCCATGCACAGAGACCTGTGTCCCGGCCGCGTGGGGCTCTGCCCTCGCATGGACCCCGTGGACGGCACCCAGCTGCTCAAGTACATCCGAAACGTCAACTTCTCAGGTGGGGGCGCGGTGCGGGGCCCTGCTCGACCCGGGTGGCCTGGGCCATGCAGCCAGGGGAAGGAGCCCTGGGCGCCGCGGGGTAGGAATGGGGGGTCTCTCCAGATACGCTGGAGGGGTGAGACCCCCAAGATGTCCACCCCAGAGATGTCTCCGCCCTGAGTCTGCATCCTCCCTGCCTCTGGGTAAAGGCTCAGCAGAGACCCCACCCCACAGGCATCGCAGGGAACCCGGTGACCTTCAATGAGAACGGAGACGCGCCAGGGCGCTACGACATCTACCAGTACCAGCTGCGCAACGGCTCCGCTGAGTACAAGGTCATCGGCTCCTGGACTGACCACCTGCACCTCCGAGTAAGCGGAGGGGGCGCGGGGTGGAGAGAGGGCGCCACCCAGCCCCTGGGCGGGACCCTGGCCCTGGGCCTCCTTCCCTGTGCCCCTCCCAGACCTCGGAGTCCCCGGGGCCCCACCCCAAAACTGAAGTGGCCAGGGGCTTGGTGGGGATGGGAGACGGGGTGAGGAGGGGACAGGATGACGTCAGCTGCGCGTGCAGGTGAGGTGGGGGGTTCTGGCGCTGGCCATGGCAAGGGAGCTGTTTGAGAGCGAGTCCCTAACCCTCAAACCACACGAGAAGGCAGCCTTTTCTCTGGGTGCTCCTAGCCACACTCTCCCAGCTCACAGACTGTCCCAGGGATGCGGTGGCTTTCCCTGTAGCCATTGGTGTCCCTGCTGTGAAATCAAGGTGCATTTGGGGAGAGAGAACACTTGTCACCTGTAGACCCGGCCTCTGCCCCTCAAGGGGCGAGGGGCACAGTGTGACACCTTAACACGCCAGAGGCAGGAGACCAGGTCCCCACCCGGCCTCAGCCCCCTTCTTCTGGGATCCCGGGAGAGCTGCGTCTCCACCTGGAGTCTTCCAGAAGGGAGCCCCTAGAGCCCGTCAAAGCCCTGCCCACCACCGTCTCACGTGACCCCGATAGTCTAAGCCAGAGCAAACAGCCCAGGACACCCAGCCCCAGGGACAGGGAGGCGCAGGGACACTCCTAGGCCACACACATGGCAGGGACAGAGCCCATTCCTGTGACCAGGCTCCTCAGGTGCTGAGCAGAGACAGAACAGGTGAGGTGGGACCATCACAGATGGGTCGCTGAAGGCAGTGGGGGTGTGTGGGGCCCATGATGCCCTCCTGGTGGGAGGATGGAAGGTCCCCACTTTCTCCTGGGGTGCCCCGTTATGGGGGTGGCAGCAGGCAAGGCGCTGGGAGCTCAGGGGAAGGCCTCACGCTACCTGGCCGCTGTCTTCCTCAGGGGCTGAGAGCGAAGGGCCGCGTTGCCTGGGCCTGGTTATCCTTTTACAGGCAATAATGTCTCCTAGAAATAAATTGGTCTTGCTGGGCGTGGTGGCGCACGCTTGTCATCCCAGTACTTGGGAGGCTGAGACCGGAGGATCCGGGTTCGCGGCCAGCCTCAGCTACTTAGTGATGTCCTCTGCAACTTAGAAAGACCCTGTTTCAAAATATGAATAAAAAATGGGGCTAGGGATATAGCTCGGAGGTAAAATGCCCCTGGGTTCAATCCCCAGTACCGCAAAAAAAAAAAAAAAAAAAAAAGGAAAAAGAAAGAAACTGGTCTGGGGCAGTGATCTTTTTGCTTTTTTCCGAGAGAAAGATTTTAAGACAGAAAGCCCGAATAGGGGAGCGTGAGAGGTTTATTTAGGGAGGCAGGGGTACAGTTTAAGAGAGGGCTGTGGTGATAATGGGGTGATAGTCCATAGAAAGGGTCAGGTCGCATTCCAGAGACAACAGGGGTACGGTCCAGAGAACAGGTCTGGATCCGCCGCTTTCTGGAGGGGAACGCAGCAACAGTGAGCCTTCCGTGCGTCTGGAAACCTTTCCCCCTCATGCGTACATACGTGGGACGTCACTGTCTCTTTCCCGCCACAGCTAAATCTGTGCTGTTCACGCCACATTGGAAACTTTCCCTGGGGTGCTGAGTGAAGGTCTGCTGGGGCTGCAGCCAGTCGCCTCCTGCTGTCCTGGGTTCTCTAGCCCCTAGGCGGGGAATCCCTGTGTCTCCATTCACGAGGGGCTGGTTAACTCTCCCTCAGGCCCTCCCCGTCTTGCCCTGACCTGCTCATTTCTACCTAGCTACCTAACACGTAACAGATGTGTCAAAGCCCCGCCCTCCGGGAGCTGTCCTTCTAGTCAACTATTAAAAGTATCCCACGTGATCTCCACTATGGGCCAGGCGGCTTCATAGCGCTACTGTTGGATCAGACGGTAAACAAGGCCTGCGGGGTCCAGCTCTTTGCTCGGGGGCAGACCCCCCAGCAACACCTTCACTGCCCTCCCCACTGAAACCACAGAATTTTCCAGAACATGCACCACCATCCTGTGTCCTTGGGGTAGGTCTCCCCTCGATGTGCTATGCACAGGAACCGCTGCACTGGCCACTGCTGTCCCTCCGGTGGCTGCTAGGGCCACACATTCCCCGCCCGCCCCTCCCTGAGCCTTTCCTCAGCTCTGCAACCCTCCCCACTGTCCCCAGCCAACCAACCGGTGAGGGTTCGCGTGGTGCCAGGCTGGCCTGGCTGGGCGCCTCCTGCTCCTCCTGGAGCCGCCTGGTTTAGAGCCGTGCCTCCTCCGCCCAGCACCCACAGCTCTCCAGAATATTGTAACACATTCGGCCGGGCGTGACAACACTCGTGTGACTCCTTTGCTCCCAGCGATCGTATCTTCAGAGACAGGGGCTGTGAATAGCACTAATTTAGAGCAAGAAGTAAAGAAACGCTAACCCTGGGGTGCCCGTGAAGTGTCCTCTGATTAAATCTTGTGTGTTGCTCTCTGCTGAACACAAGTCCCCGCGCAGCGCCGCGGGCGGCACATCTCCCGCTCTGACACCCGCGCACGGGAATCAGCGGGGCGGGGCTGGGGTTGAAAAGCCGACTCTGGGTTGGGAGGCCAGCACTGGGGCCGAAGTGTGCATTTCTTTTATTTATTTATTTTTTGGTACTGGGGATTGAACCCAGAGGCATTCTACTTTCATGCTACACCCCCAGCCCGATTTTATTTCTCATTTGGAAACAGGGTCTCGCTAGGTTGATAAGAGCCTCACTACTTGCTGAGACTGGCCTCGAACCTGCGATCCTCCTGTCTCAGCCTCCCAAGTACTGAGATAAGCACCCGGGTGATACTGTTGGACTCCATGAGCCATGAGGCCTGGGGCTGGGAGCCAGGAGTCCTGAGTTCTCTCTGGCCCGTGTGACACTAGGCAGTCACGGCTGCTGTCTGGACTTGGTTTCTCCATATGAGTCTTGAGAGTTGTGGATTCACTCGGGACTCCCCTAGGTCAGTAGTTTCTAAGTCATGCATGGGGAGCTTGTTTAAATCCAGCTATGCAGCTGGGTGCAGTGGTGCACACTTATAATCCCCAGTACTTGGGAGGCTGAGATAGGAGGATCACGGGTTCCAGGCCAACCTGGCAACTTAGCGAGACCCTGTTTAAAAAAAAAAAAATAGCCGGGCGTGGTGGCGCACGCTTGTAATCCCAGTACTTTGGGAGGCGGAGACCGGAGGATCCAGGTTCGCGGCCAGCCTCAGCTCTCTCTTTTTCTCTCTCTCTCTCTCTCTCCCTGTCTCTCTCTCTCACTCTCTACCTAGTGAGGCCCTCCGCAACTTCATGAGACCCAGTTTCAAAATAAAGTATAAAAAAATAGGGCTGGGGTGTAGCGCGGAGGTAGAATGCCCCTACGTTCAATCCCCGGAACCGCAAAAAAAAAATAAATAAAAAGGGTTGGAGGTACAGGTCAGTGGTAGAGCGCCCTTGGTTCAATCCCCAGTACTGTAAATACATACATACTTACATACATAAATACATAAATAAATAAATCCAGCCACGTATAGTGCTACACACCTGGAATCCCAGAACTTGGAAGGCTGAGATAGGAGGATCACAGGTTTGAGGCCAGTCTCAGCAACTGACTGAGACCCCCTGCAACTTAGCAAGACCCTGTTTCCAAATAAAAAACAAAAAGGGCTGGGGGTATAGTTTGAGGGTAGAATACCCCTGGGTTCAATCCCTAGTACAAAATAAAAAAAAATCCAGCTGTCAGACCCAGTAAGTTCTGGTGGGGGTGCAGGCAGCTGGGCTTTTAGCCAGCAAATTGGCTGACGCAGGTGTGGGGCAACAGGGCATCACCGTGGGCTGGGCCGGGCACTGGGCGGCACATCCTGAGCCCTGCTCCACGGTGCTGTCCTTGCCAGATAGAGCGGATGCAATGGCCGGGGAGCGGGCAGCAGCTGCCCCGCTCCATCTGCAGCCTGCCCTGCCAGCCAGGCGAGCGGAAGAAGACAGTCAAGGGGATGCCCTGCTGCTGGCACTGTGAGCCGTGCACAGGGTACCAGTACCAGGTGGACCGCTACACCTGTAAGACATGTCCCTACGACATGCGGCCCACCGAGAACCGCACAGGCTGCCGGCCCATCCCCATCATCAAACTTGAGTGGGACTCGCCCTGGGCGGTGCTGCCCCTCTTCCTGGCTGTGGTGGGCATCGCCGCCACGTTGTTCGTGGTGGTCACCTTTGTGCGCTACAACGACACGCCCATTGTCAAGGCCTCGGGCCGCGAGCTGAGCTACGTGCTGCTGGCGGGCATCTTCCTGTGCTATGCCACCACCTTCCTCATGATCGCTGAGCCGGACCTGGGCACCTGCTCGCTGCGCCGGATCTTCCTGGGACTCGGCATGAGCATCAGCTACGCCGCCCTGCTCACCAAGACCAACCGTATCTACCGCATCTTCGAGCAGGGCAAGCGGTCGGTCAGCGCCCCGCGCTTCATCAGCCCCGCCTCGCAGCTGGCCATCACCTTCAGCCTCATCTCCCTGCAGCTGCTGGGCATCTGTGTGTGGTTTGTGGTGGACCCCTCGCACTCGGTGGTGGACTTCCAGGACCAGCGGACGCTCGACCCCCGCTTCGCCAGGGGCGTGCTCAAGTGCGATATCTCGGACCTGTCGCTCATCTGCCTGCTGGGCTACAGCATGCTGCTCATGGTCACGTGCACGGTGTACGCCATCAAGACGCGGGGTGTGCCCGAGACCTTCAATGAGGCCAAGCCCATCGGCTTCACCATGTACACCACCTGCATCGTCTGGCTCGCCTTCATCCCCATCTTCTTTGGCACCTCGCAGTCGGCTGACAAGGTGAGTGTTGGCGGGTGGCCAGGGTGGGACGGGGCGGCCTCCCCAGGCTGGCTGCCTCTCCCCTGCTCGGGGTGCCTCCTCTGCCCTCTGCCTCCTGGTTGCAAGTTTTTTTCTCTGGGTTCTGGATTTTTTCTCCTCTCTCCCTCTTTCTCTTTTCCTGCCCCTCTGTCTCATCTCTCTCCCCTTTATCTCCTTCATCCCTTCCCTCTTTCTACCCTCCTCCTCTTCCCCTTCCCTCCTCCCTCTCATTCCCCTCTCTCTCCATCCCTGCCTGTCCCTCCCATCTCCTTCCCTTCCCCTCCCCCTTCTCTCATCCCGTCCTCTTTATCTGCCATGGATGTTGCACCCCTTTTAATCTTTGTTCTTTCTAGACTCTCCCTTCCCGTCCCTCCGTGACCGGCCCGCTCTTCCTCTGGGTCACTGTGTCTTCTCTCTCCTCCATCCACCCTCACAGGATCCCTCAGGTCCATGCTCAGTCAGCTTCTCCCTGCTGTGACCCCAAATACCTGATGACTGCAACTCAGATGAAGAAAGATTGATTTGCTCACAGTCTGGAGATTTCAGAGGTTTCATTTAGTCCATGTTAGGCTGGGTCATGTCTGCGGAGCTCAGGGCATGGTGGCGGGAAGCAGAGAGAGCCAAGGGCAGGGGGCAAGGGACATATATCTACAGTCCCCAAGGCCACACCCCCAGTGACATACCTTCTCCAGCCACACTCTACCTTCCTACCTTACCACCCAGTAAATTCATTAATCAATGGATTTATTCACTGATAGAGATCAGAAACCCTCATGATTCAATTATATCACCTCTGAACATTTTTGCCAATACATGAGCTCTTTCAGGGGACATTCTATATCCAAATGATAACGGTCCCCAAGGTGTGAAATGTATCAGGTACTTGCTTCCTCTCTCACCAGCCCAGGCTGCCCTGAGCCCAGGAGCCTGGGGCATGCCTGGCAATGCCGGCGGACGCCCTTCCCTCCTTGGCTGGAGCCGCCGAGGGGCTGCCTCTGCATCCCATTGGCCTGGCCTGAAGGTCTGCACACCCCAGATCACATGGACTCTGCCCACAGCCCAGCCCAGACACTGCCTAGGTGACTGGGGAGGGGGTTATCTGGAAGGATTGGAAGTCACTGAAGTCAGGCATCATGGTAGACCAGGAACCCCGGCTCCTGCTCTGAGCTCCATGTCTAACCGTGGGGTCTGGGCAAGCCAGCTGGCACTGTGGCCTCAGTTTCTTCATCAATAAATTGGGGCTGTGGTCCTTCCCTTGCAGTCCTTCCAGGTGTGACAACTGTGTGACACTTGGGTGTGGAAGCAGTTTATATGCTCAGAAGAGGTAGGAACTGAGGATTCAGGGGAGGGTGGTGGGATGAAGTCAGAGAAGTGACAGGGTAGATGATGCGAGACCCGGGGGCTGCAGGGAGGATGCCCTTCTTACTGCACGCCACCATGAGGTTCCAAGCTGGGGGTACTTGACCCGGTGCAGGTTTAAAAAGATCCACTGGTTGTTGGGTGAGCCCTGAGCGGGACCAGCCCACTCTGTGGCGGGGGTCTCTGGCCCCCACCACGCCCTGGGAGGCCCTCCCGGATTGGGCAGGTGCAGAGGCCACGGTCCCTCTATGCCTATGGGGCCCACAGAGCTTGCAGAGTAGGTGGCCCCCCCCCAGGAAGCTGGCAGTTTGAGAAATTACCCTCAGCAACACCAAGAGGCCCCTCCGCCTCCTTGGGGAGCCCAGGTGTGTGATGGGGAGGCCCTGGCATAGTGGTTAAGCTGTTCCCTCCACCTGCTCGCATCCCCTGGCCGCCTGCCAGCACCACATCCCTGGTGGGGTTCCTGTCCCCCCAGATATCAGACCCTCCACCTCCAGATGCTGGGCCCCCGGCCCCCAGCCTCCCCTCCCCGCCTCACCCACCCGCCTCTGAGGTCTCCCTTCCTCGCAGGCTCCCTCAGCACTGACTACCAAAGGAGCCCCAGAAGATCCCTTCAGAATCCCGGAGAGGGAACGAGACTGGCCCCAGGCCACGCCACAGGCTGGCCCACCGGTGTGTGGTCATTCTACCCAGCTCTGCCCCCAGTGGCGTGGGAGGTGGGATACCCCCGCCTTGGGGCTCCAAATGGAGCGATGGTGCAAAAAAGAAACTCTGAGCCAGGCGTGGTGGCACATACCTGTAATCCTAGTATTTGGGAGGCTGAGACATGAGGATCGCAGGTTTGAGGCCAGCCTCAGTAACTTAGCAAGACCCCGTTTCAACATAAACAGGGCTGGGGCTGTAGCTTGGAGGTAGAACGCCTCTGGGTTCAATCCCCAGTAGCACACACATATATGGAAAAAAGAAAAGGGCTCTTAAGTCCCTGAGGGTTCCGCCACCAGGCTTCTTAGAGGCCCAGGCAACCCCGGGGCTGTATCTGGGCTGCCAGAGCCGGAAGTGCCCCAAACAAGCTTCAGGCGTGGCCGCCGGGTGTGCGGGTGCACAAAGGGCACGGTAAGGAAGTGTGTGTGTGCAGATGTGACGCGGCCCTTCCTGAGTGTGGATGGGCAGTGTGTGTGCCGACGGGGTCACAGCTGCTAGTGTGTGCAGACGCGAGGGTGCAGGCTTCAGTGCGTGTGCACAGGTGGCTGTGGATGTGTTTAACACATCCGTGTATCCACGTGCACGAAGGTGCGTGTCTGAGTCAGGTGTGAGTGTGTGTGTGTGGCTGTGGGTTGAGTGTGTGTGAGCGCAGGTTTGCAGGTGTATACAGGCGTGTGTGAGTAGGTTCTTGTGCACGCGGGGGGCTGTGCTGAGCTGCGCCCGTCCCCTGGGTGCGGGTGCTGGCGCAGAGTAGAGCTGTGTGTGCCGCTCTGGTGAGCAGGCGGATGGATTTCCCAGCATTAGTCTGGATTTCCAGGGCTTAACACTGCAGCCCCGTGGCATTACCCTGAGCCGTCCTGAGCGGGCTTCCTCCTCTCTGTGGGGTTACTGCTCCACTGGGCTCTGGCAGGACGTGGCGGTGGAGGCTGCCAGGGTGTGGGGAAGTTCATTTGTCTGGTCTGTGGATTCTGAGGATCTCAGTCCCCACCAGGGGTGACCCAGGAAGAAACACAAAGCAGGCAGAGCTCCTCAGCTCCCCACCCCAGGGCCCCTGGCACCCCATAGCCACCCGGCCTAGAACAGAAGCCAGAAATGTACTGTTCACGTGCAGCTGCTCCTTTCTGTGCCCTGGCCCCACATGGAGCCCAGTGCTGGCAGCCCTCCTTCGCTCCGGGACCACGTGGCTGGTGAGGCCTCCTGCAGGATTCCTCGCAGAGGATGAAGTGTGGCCAGGGCCTGGCACACCGGGAGCGGGGACATTGGCAGGCCGGGCACTAGCGGGCTGGGAAATGGGCGATGGGAGAGAGGACAAGCCACCTCTCACTCTGCCTGCCTTAAAGACCCTCTGTGCTGGGTATGATGGCGCATGCCTGTAATCCCAGTCCTTGGGAGGCTGGGACAGGAGGATCACAGGTTCAAGGCCAGCCTCAGCCATTTAGCGGGACCCTGTTGCCTGGGTGCCGCCTTCAGTGGTGCC
>PVJS01015079.1:21654-39499 GCA_004027185.1 Glis glis
GTTTCTTTTTTTTTTTTTTTTTTGCAGTACTGGGGATTGAACCCAGGGGCATTCTACCTCCAAGCTCCACCCCCAGCCCTATTTTTTATCCTTAATTTGAAACAGGGTCTCGCTAAGTTGCGCAGGGCCTCACTAAGTAGCTGAGGCTGGCCGCGAACCCGGATCCTCTGGTCTCAGCCTCCCAAGTACTGGGATTACAAGCGTATGCCACCACGCCGGGTTATGCAGCCTCATTTCTGCTGTGTACAGGGTGCACCTCAGCCTGGGGGTGGCTATGCTGGGGCTCCAGCAGATTAGGGGGCATCTTTTCTCCAGTTTGATCCAGTTTATACCCCTCCTGGGTTTTGTCTTCAGAAAGGCTCCTGGGCTGAAAGCAAAACAGCTCAGAGCGCCGGTGACGGTGTCACGCTGAGCTCAGCGACAGCGAAGCGTCCCTGGCGCAGAAGATTCAGAATCCAAGATGGCACAGCAGGGCATTCAACCAAGCGTGGGTCCTTCTAAGCATGGTCGCCATGAAGCTCACCCCACCTGTCAAGGGTGGGGGCCCTGCACCCAGAGAGGGAGCAGGCTTGCCCAGCACCCCAGTGTGGGCCAGGGCGGAGTGGCACCTGGAACCCAGGCCCCTGACCTGTCACACAGAGCTGTGTCCCCCATGGAGCTCACTCTGCCCAGAGAGGGGACTCCATCCCTGGTCCCGCCCACTCCAAATGGGCCCAGGGGCATGCCATCCCACCAACAAGGTGGGGGCAAAGGGTGTTGATAAATAGTTACCCCCCAATGCCCAGGAAGCCCAGTAGGCAAGCAGAGACAGCACCTACCTTCAGGGAACCCCCACTCTAATAAGGGAGACCCTGCATGTCCCCAGGGAACTCCCACAAGAAGTGAAGGGTATCACTGGGTGGGGGAGGAGACTCCCTGGAGGAGGTGGCACCTGGGCCGTGCCCTAGGGCAGGGGCGCGGCCCTAGCAGATCTGAAGGCAGGGCGTTTCCAGCCTCTGCACACCACGACCTGGTAGGTTCAGCTTGAAGCTCCCCTGGCCCTGTCCTGGCTGAGAGACCAGGGTCAGGAGACCCAGAGGAGCTGGGGGGCGGGAGGGCGGGAGGGCTCCCCAGGTGGGAGCGGGGGAAGTGCTGGGCCCTGCCTGGAAGGCCCCCGCTATTGAAGAATGGATTATCCGACACCCAGATTAATGGGCTTTCATTTTGCTAAACATCTGTCACCGTTAGTGCTGGCGCGCGAGCGTGAAATGAGCTTTGACTGCCGCCACGTCTACTGTGCGGGTGGGTGCAGCGGGTCCCGCGCCGAGGTCCGCTCTGCACTGGGTGGCACCCGTGCCCGCAGTCACTGACCGAGGGCCTGATCTGCCGGCGGTGGTGCAGCCGCTCGCCCGTCATTCCAGGGCACCCGCAGGCGCTCACGTCACCCCCAGCCCTGTGCAGGGGCTGTCCCTGAGCTCGGCTGTGGTCCCCAGAGAGGTGTCCCAAGGATGCCTCCCCAGGTGGACTGTAAGGTGGCACCCGCAAGATCTGAGTCCCGAATTCTGGTCTAAGTCCCAGCTCCACACCATGCCTCCCTTCTGCCCGAAGCCAGCAGACGCAGGGCGGGACTGTCCCCGCTGCGCCCCCTCCCCATGGCTGCGGACAGGGTCAGGCCCGCGAGGCCCGGGCGTGTCTGCTCTGACGCTGCCTCCGCCGCCCGCAGCTGTACATCCAGACGACGACGCTGACGGTCTCGGTGAGCCTGAGCGCCTCGGTGTCCCTGGGGATGCTCTACATGCCCAAGGTCTACATCATCCTCTTCCACCCGGAGCAGAACGTCCCCAAGCGCAAGCGCAGCCTCAAAGCCGTCGTCACGGCCGCCACCATGTCCAACAAGTTCACGCAGAAGGGCAACTTCCGTCCGAACGGGGAGGCCAAGTCCGAGCTCTGCGAGAACCTCGAGGCCCCAGGTGAGTGCCTGCCCCCCCCTTCCGGGAGCGGGCCCAGCCACGCCCACCCGCGCCTTCCCGGGATCGGGCTCAGCCACGCCCGCCCGCGCCTTCCCGGGATCGGGCCCAGGCCACGCCCACCAGCCCCGCCCCGGGAGCGGGCCCAGGCCACGCCCACCCGCACCGCCCCGTCCCGGGATAGGGCTCAGCCACGCCCACCCGCTCCGCCCCGTCCCGGGATCGGGCTCAGCCACGCCCACCCTCGGCCTCCCGCGAGGCGGGCGGAGGTCCCAGGTGAGGCCGCCCGGAGGGAGCTCAGGGGGAGCGTGGGCAGCGGGTTGGAGCCCGTCCCGTGCCCTCCTGGCGGCCTTGAGCGCCTCAGAGTCTCCCCAAACCCTGTGCCGGCCACGCCCTTCAGCGATGAGGCCATGGGGTGCCAGGTTCCTGCTGGCGGCGTGAGACCCGGGAATTTCCCTGTCCTGGGCTCCGCATCTCAGCCTGTGCCCTGCCGGTCCGCCGGGGAGGACAGGCTGTCGCAGAGGGCCCCCGCCACTGGCCCTTGGTAACCTGGGAGGGGCCCCGGTGCCCGAGCAGCTGTAACACCCAGCTTGGCTTTGTCCAGCAGGCCCCTAGCAGGGCCCTGAGAGATGGGGACCCAGGACGTGGGCCGGCGGGGACAGGTGAGTGCGGGGGCGGAGAGGCCTTGGGACCTACCGAGGCTGAGGTTCCCGGGTCCCACGGTGTCCCCGGTGTCCCCGGGGAGGTGTCAGGAGGCCTCAGCCGTGGAGGGTCAGGCTTGGGGGTGGGGGTGGGGGCTAGGTGACACTTCAGAGGAGGCAGGGACCTGGGTCTATGGGGTGGGCGCAGGCCCTCCAGGGCTGGCTAGGGACTGTGTGTGGGAAGCAGCAGTGTCACCATCTTGGCCAGCTTCCCTCTTCCTCTTGGAGCCAGATCCTGGTGCATGAGGCACAGAGAGAAGGGGGGGATACAAGAGGAGGTACCAGCAAAAGTGGGTACCAGTTCTTGAACCCTTTCCATGGGCCAGACCTGCTCCTTGCCAGCTTCCAGCCTCGCGGCAACCAGAGGGTGGGACTTGTTATCATAAGATGAGGACCAGAAAGAGGCTAGGGCCCCCCAGGTCACAGAGCCAGCAGAGGGCTTGGCAAATCGGAACCCTGCTGCCTCTGCCTCCTCAGAGGGCTGGAGGCTGGCCTCTGCTCTGGGTCAGAACCCGGGCCTCCAGCCTGTGGGGTGGGCCACCCTGGTCCTCGCATCTGGCTGCTCTGGGTGTGGAGGGGCTGAGGGGTGACTGTGGTCACCCACACCTGCTACAGGCCTTGCCTCCTGCCCTGGGCCCTGGGAGCCATCCAAATGGTTTGATTGGCAGCTCCTCTGGCGCCTCCCCTCTCGCAGAGTCTTGGGGGGACTAGAGAAGAGCGCCTCTCTGGGAGTTTCCGCCCTGGTGGACCTGGGAGGCAGGGCTCTGCTTCCTCCCAGCGGTGCCGGTGCCGGGGAGAGCCAGAAATGAGCATTTTTGATGGCAGCAGGGGGTGTGGGCTGGACCACGGGGGGCTCAGAGCCCAGCTCCAGGGAGGAGGCATGCCTGGGCTGGTCACCGGCCATGAGCTCAGGAGAGTCAGGAGACCGTCCCCCAGGCTGCCACCTTGGGGCTCTGAATGAAGCATCTTCCGGAATATTCCCTGCACCATTCTGTGTGTTGAGGGAAGAAATCCTAACCAAAAAGGGGGCAAGTCCCTTCCCATATCCAGGGGGACTTCTCACTCCCCACAATCCTTTCCCTGTTGAGTGATCTTCACAGCAGTTTGGAGAGGCCCAGGTAGGGTGAGCGCCAATCCTGAGGCCACACAGCAAGGCCGTGGCCGGCTGGCCGCACCATGCAGTCTTTCTTGGCTCTGACTTAGATGGCCTTTCTGTCGTCTCTGGGGTCCCCAGCATCTGTGTGGCGCCATATTCCTGGCTTCCAACACTTCCCCCCTTTGATGGGCACCTGTCAGTCTATGCCCCACCCCCACTGACCTTTGGTCTCCAGGCCTGCTCCTCCTCCCATAGCACCTGCGTGCGCCCACCTATGACCTGGGCTCCCTTCATGTGCCCCTTGACCCTCCATGCCAAGGCGGGAAGGGGAGAAGGTCCTCGCAGGGCTCCCACCTCTGGCCTTGCAGTGGCCTCTGGATTCTGGGCATCCAGAGACCTCCTTCCTATCCCCTGCCTCAGTTTCCCCCTTCCCACGGAGATTCACCCTTCCTGGGCCCCATTCCTTCAGGGCCCCACTGTGCACTGGGTGCAGGAGCCCCCCCATGCTCCTTTGAACTAGTGAATTAGCCCCCCCCCCCAGATGGAGCGCTGTAACCCCAGAGGGCAGGGACCTTCGCAGAGAGCTCTGATGGTCCCATCCTGACACTGTCCCCTGCATCTGCTGGGCTGGTCACCTGATCCAGAGGAGGAGACATGGTGTGTGTGTGTGGGGCTTCCTAAGCACCCCCTGCAGAGACAGCCAGAGGCAGCGCTCCTTGCCCTCGCTCCTTGTCTCTTTGTCTCTCCTTGCCCTCCTTGTCTCTCAGCTTGATGACAGGGGCCATGGAGGTGCCGGGAGATTAATTCCCGGGACAGCCAGACCGAGGGAGCGGTGGGGGAGTCGAGAGGTGTCACTCCTGTGGAACAGGGACATTTTTCACTCTGTCACTGGCAGGCCACATATCTTTAAACAAACAACAGAATAAATAATTGAGGGGCCGATCGCAGGCAGATTGGGCGCAGAGACACAGGGGACAAATGGGGACTGTCAGCTCGTGCCTGACGCCACCAAGCTAATTGCTATCTGAGCCGCTCCTGGAAACCCTCAGGGAGGGCCGTCAGCAGGGCGGGTTGGGGGCCTCTGCTGCACCCCTCGCCCCTTCCGCTCATACTGAGGACGCTCCGGCAGCGTCACTGTCCCCCTCCTGTCCTCATCGCTGTAGTTATTTCAGCCCTGCCCCTCGGGCCAGCATTCCGTAGGGTTTAGAGGGTTGTATCTGCCCCTCGGTTGAGAGCCAGCTGTGGGGCTTATACCCCACTTATAGATGGCCCCGTGGCAGGTGCTGGGGTCCCCCCCAGCGGTGAGGCCAGGGCCTCCCCAGGTCTCCAGCTCCTGGGTGGATGCATCCTTGAGCCTCACCATGAGCCACGGGGCCCTGGGCAGACTCTCCATGAGCCACGGGGCCCTGGGCAGACTCTCCATGAGCCACGGGGCCCTGGGCAGACTCTCCATGAGCCACGGGGCCCTGGGAAGACTCGCTATGAGCCACGGGGCCCTGGGCAGACTCTCCATGAGCCACGGGGCCCTGGGAGGACTCACCATGAGCCACGGGGCCCTGGGAAGACTCTCCATGAGCCACGGGGCCCTGGGCGGACTCGCCATGAGCCACGGGGCCCTGGGCAGACTCGCCATGAGCCACGGGGCCCTGGGAAGACTCTCCATGAGCCACGGGGCCCTGGGCAGACTCTCCATGAGCCACGGGGCCCTGGGCAGACTCTCCATGAGCCACGGGGCCCTGGGCAGACTCGCTGCTCCTGTTTTCTGGATGCTGAGCCTGAGGCTCCTAAGAAGGGCTCAGGTCCCTGGCTTATAGGCTGAGTCCCCTTCCCACCCCAAGGGAGAAGGGCCCCGCCGTCCCTCCTCTCTGGCACGTTCTCCAGTCACCTGACTCGCTTGGGTCCCCTGCAGTGTGTGGGGTTTGGCTGCTCCTGCTGCTGGGGTTTTCTTCCACCTGCCTGCGAGCCAGGCGCCAACGAAGGGTTTTACAGGTTTGGAAATGCAGTTTTGTCAGTTCAGCAGTGGTGATGGAGCCCTGGGGAATCGCGCCTCGCCCGCAGGTGGGCAATTAGCAGAGCTGCCAGAGCTTTCTCTGATCGTGGGGGTATGGATGGGGTGGAGGTGTTGGCAGGGGTTGGCACCCCCTCAGGAAAAGAAGTCTAGGCAAAAAGGGGCTATTCTGCTCCCTCCTGTTACAGGCAGGGAAACTGAGGCACAACAGAGCGTCTGAGGCAAGTGATTGTTTATCCTCTACTTGAATTTTTTTTTTTTTGCGGTACTGGGTATTGAACCTAGAGGCATTCTACCTCCAAGCTACACCCCCAGCCCTAGTTTTTATTCTTTATTTTGAAACAGGATCTCACTAAGTTGTGGAGGGCCTCACTAAGTAGCTGAGGCTGGCTGCGAACCTGTGATCCTCCAGTTCAGCCTCCCAAGTACTGGGATTACAAGCGTGCGCCACCACGCCCGGCCCCCTGCTTGAATATTTATGCACAGGGAGCTCACTCCCACACAAGGCCACCCACTCCACTCTCAGCTCTGGCCAGGAGAAAGTTCTTCCTTAAGCTGAACAGAACACTGGTCCTCGCGCCTCCCCACTGCCCCCATGGCTGTCCTTTGGCTCACCTCATCCCCGACAAGTTTGCTTCCTCCACATGTGACGGACCTCCTTGGACACAGTGACTCTGCCTGTATTCGTGGGCTTTTGGCTATGTTGCTATGACAAAGAGGTCCCAGACCAGGACAGGAAGGCTCAGATTAGACAGATGTTTATTTCTCTTTAACTTAAGAGTACTTGATGGATGGGTGGGTGGGTGGGCAGGAGTAGGCCCCAGGTTCCTGCCTTTTTCTTGGGGGGGCACTGGGGATTGAACCCAGGGGCATTCGGAGTTATACCCCCAGCCCTATTTTTTATTCTTTATTTTGAAACAGGGTCTAAGTTGTGGAGGGCCTCACTAAGTAGCTGAGGCTGGCCGTGAACCTGCGATCCTCCTATCTTAGCCTCCCAAGTACTGGGATTACAAGCTTTTTTGTTTGTTTGTTTTTTGTACTAGGGATTGAACCCAGGGGCATTCTACTTCTGAGCTACACCCAGGGGCATTCTACTTCTGAGCTATACACTCAGCCCTTTTTATTTTTTATTTGGAAATAGGGTCTCGCTAATTTGCTGAGGCTGTCTTTGAACCTTCGATCCGCCTGTCTCAGCCTCCCAAGTACTAGGATTACAGGTGTGCCCCACCACGCCTGACTGGCTCCTTCCATCTTGTTGTTCCATCAGCTCTCAGAGAGTTGAGGCTGGCTGAGCCCAGTGTCCACTCCACTCACAGAAGGGAAAAGACAGGCAGTTATGGGGACACGATCTGCTTTAATCAAACATGGATGTTTGCACAGAGTCCCTCATTCATATTTCATTAGCAAGATTATAGTCATGGAAGACCCCACTTAGCTGCAAGGGAGGCTGGTAAATGGAGTCCTTAAATTGGCAGTCATGTGACCAGTGAAAACAGAGGCGAAGCTTGAGGGTTCACCTTGCAGAGCAGCACACTGCGCTTCCCCACATTTCTCTTCTCCAGGCCAGCCCCCAGCTCAGCCGGCAGACGAACTTCCTTTTCTGAGCTGACAGAAATATTTTAAAGTTATATAATTATATCACAAATAAGAATAATTGCTGGGCATGGGGGTGCACACCTGTAATCTTAGTATTTGGGAGGCTGAGCAGGAGGATTGCAGGTTTGAGGCCAGCACGCAGTAACTTAGTAAGACCCTGTCTCAAAATAAAAAATTAAATAGGGCTGGGAGTGTAGAACAGCCCGGGTTCAATCCCCAGTGTCCCCCACACTAAATAAATAAGTACAAAAATAAACAAAGAGCCGGGCCTGGTGGTGCATGCTCGTAATCTCAGTACTTGGGAGGCTGAGACAGGAGGATCGCAGGTTCGCAGCCAGCCTCAGCTACTTAGTAAGGCCCTCTGCAACTTAGTGAGACCCTGTTGCAAAATAAAGAATAAAAAATAGGGCTGGGGGTGTAGCTCGGAGGTAGAATGCCCCTGGGTTCAATCCCCAGTACCGCAACAAACAAACAAACAAACAAACAAACAAACAACAAAACCAAACTGGATGCCTTGGGTAGTTGGAGCCGTGGCAGGTTCTTGTGCGGGCAGCGCCCCAGGGGAAGGAGGGTTTGAAAAAGGCGACCCCCGACTCCTCACTCCCCCTGGTCTCTCTCCTTCCAGTACTGGCCACCAAGCAGACCTACGTCACCTACACCAACCATGCAATCTAGCCGGGCTGCTGGAGCCAAGCAGGACGAGGAGGAACCGCGACGCCTGTGGACGGTGCGTCGGGCCAGGGCCGCTCCCGAGGGCCCAGCCCAAGCCCTGCCTGCCCCGGGGATGCCCATGGATGTGGCTTGGTGCTGAGGACAGTAGAGCCGTCACGGCTGGCAGCCTGGGCAAGTCGGGTGGGCAGCAGGAGGAGACCAGTGGCTGGGGCAGCTCCAGGCCACCGCGAGAGCCTGCGTCTTGGACTACTGCCCCTCCCGCTCCAAAGCGCAGGGGCTCAGGTCACATGGGACCCCGCGCTGGCGTCCGCTCTCCCTGCCTGTCTGATCTGTTGGTGACCTTCTCAGTCCGTCTCCATCCCTGTCTTTACTTTCTCTCATCTCTTTGTATGGCTGTCTTGTTTTCTCGGCAGTACCTGTCTGTTTGGGTTCTACGGTCCCTGCCTCTGAATCTGCACCCCCGTCCCCTGTGTCCCTCTCCTCCGCTTCCCTCTGGGTCCCCCACGTCTCGCCTCTCATGCATTTTCTTTCCTGTCCCCCTCGGCTTCATTTCCTCCAGCCTTTGCTCGCCCCTTTTCCAACCCACCAAATCTTCCATGTTGCAAAAGAGAAAAAAAAAAAAAAAGAAAAAAGAAAAAAAATCAAAACACAAAAAAGCCAAAACAAAAACAAATCTCTCCAGTGTGTTGCAAAGTGCCGCGTCCTCCTGGTGGCCTCTGTGTGTCCCGGGGCCGCAGCCTGCCCGCCTGCCCCCGCCCGTCGCCGTGTGTCCTGCCCGCCTGCCCCTCCTGCCGCCGACACGGAGTTCAGTGCCTGGGTGTTTGGTGATGGTTATTGATGACAATGTGTAGCGCATGATTGTTTTTATACCAAGAACATTTCTAATAAAAAGAAATACATGGTTTTGCAGCCGGGCTCCTTATCCACTGAGGGCCCTGTGGTGGGAGGGACCTGGGCCAGGGGCGGAGCTCTCAGAGCAGGAGGGCCTGGAGTTAGAGGGAGGAGGAACTGGGGGTGGATGTGGGGCCTGGGGTGACAGAAGGCTTCCTGGGGGATCTGGGGTGGTGTGCAGAGACCTTGAGCAGGGAAGGGCCGGGGTTCCAGGTAAGGGGCAAGGATGTTGCAGAAAATTCAAGAAATGGGCACCCGATGACCCCCTAGTTAAGGGAGATGCTCTGTCCCCTGCCCTGCAGCCCCTTCAGACAGGAAGGTAAACGGGGCCCTTGTTAGGGACTGAATATTTGTGCCCCTCCATGTCCATATGTTGAAACTCTACCCCTCAATGTGATGGTGTGAAGAGGTGCGGCCTGACTGAGCGCAGCGCAGTGGTGCACGCCTGTAATCCCAGTATTTGGGAGGCTGAGACAGGTGGATGGCAGGTTTGAGGCCAGCCTCAGCAGTTAGCAGAGACTCTCAGCAACTTACTGAGACCCTATTTCAAAATAAAGCCGGGGGAGGGACTGGGGGTGTAGCTTGCAGGTAGAACGCCCCTGGGTTTAATTCTCAGTTCCACCAGAAAATAAAAGGTGGGACCTTTGGGAGCTAATTAGGATTGACGTGAGAGCAGAAGGTCTGAGACCTTCAGAACAGATTAGAGCCGGGCGCGACAGCGCACGCTTGTAATCCCAGTACTTGGGAGGCTGAGACAGGAGGATCGCAGGTTTGAGGACAGCCTCAGCAAGTAGTGAGACTCCTCAACCTAGTGAGGCCCTGTTTCAAAATAAATAGGGCTGGGGGTTTAGTTTGGAGGTAGAATGCCCCTAGATTCCATCCCCAGTACCACAAAAAATAAAAAAAATAAAAAAAAGAATGGAATTAGTGTCCTTATAAGCAGGCGGTACCGCTTCTGCCCAGCCCCTCCTCTGCCTGGGGCGGGACGGCCCTATAACCCGACCCTCTCCTCTCCCTCCAGCCAGGTTGTCTCCCAGGATCTGGTCCCGGGGCTGGAGCCCCCGCAGTCTCTTCTCCCGGCCCTCATGTACATGTGTCCCAGAGGTCCCCGTGGGGCCGTGTCCTTGGGGGACCCCAGGGCACAGTCCGGGGTGGGTTCGCGGCCCACCCAGCCGCGCATGCGCCTGTCTGTTCTGGCGGCACCACTGCGTACCGCTGGGCCCCTCCAGTGCGACCTCACTGGGCCTGTGTGGTGTCCGTCGGTCTGTTTAGGCCCAAGCAGGTGTGAGTCCGCATCACACCCACGCCTGCAGGACGCCTGTCCCTGGCCAGTGGCCTGTGCTCCCTGCAGCTGGCCCCCGCGGGTTGGAAGGTGGGGAACGGGCGTGGCTGAGGGGCCCCCGGCCTGCCAGGAGAAAATTACAGAGCCAGCGACACAATGAGGACACAGCCAGCAGTTGGAGCCTTGGGCGCCCGTGCCGCCCCCCGGCACCTCTCCCTCCCCATAGCTGACAGAGGTGTAGGACATGGCCACCGAGCACTGGTGGGGCCCTGGGTCTGAGTGTAGAGGCGGGAGGTGAGGCTGGGCCCTGGGGTGCCAGGTGTTACCGGCCCTCGGTGAGCTGCCCTTCCTCCAGGGGTCTGGAACAGCTGTGCTCAGGATCCCCCTCCTCCCCAGGGTCCGTGTGCGGTGCTCAGTAAACACCAGTGTACAGGGAGGGGAGAGGAGAGGGCTTCCCGCTGACCCCCTTGGTCCTACAGGATGGTCCCTGAGACCTCGACCCAGAACAGAGTCCACTCAGACAGAACCAAGTTCAGACCCAGGGTGCTTGCCAGAAGCTTCCAGAAGCTTCGGTCGGTGTTTGTGTGGGGAAGGATTGGATGCCTCTTGGGGGATTCCCTGCAGCCCCCGAGCCTGGCACCGCACCCCTTCTCTGGCACTGGGATGCTGAGGTTCAAGGCTGGGTAGGCAGGGCACCTGGCCCAGAGCTCAGCCCAGGATGTGTGGGGCCCACATCGAGGATCCAAGGGGAGACTCCCCTCCACAATGTGGGTGCTCCCCTCAGCACTCGGAGGGCTGCAGGAGCTGGGAAGGGGCTGGAGTCAGCCTTCAGGACCTCCACAGTGGGGAGGAGGCTGGGGGAGCCGGTCAGGGACAGCGGCCTGAGCGGGGCTCCGGCCTTGAAAACCCCCTTGCCTGGGGCTCTGAGAAGGGGCAGGTAGGGAGCAGCCAGGCCCTGACCTCGGGGTCGTGTCGGGCCTGGTGGTGCAGGCCTGTAATCCCAGTACTTGGGAGACTGAGACAGAAGGATGGCAGGTTCCAGGCTAGCCTTAGCAACTTAGCGAGACCCTTAGCAACTTAGGAAGAGCCTGTTTCAAAATAAAAAATAAAGTAGGGCTGGGGGTGCAGCTTGGAGGTAGAATGCCCCTGCGTTCAATCCTCAGTACCACAAAAAAGAAGATAGAGAAATAAATGCATGCTGATGGTCCCAAAGTGAAATAATTGTGGCCATGAGGTGAGTTAAGTAGGGGAGGCTGGGTGGGGGGCGAGTTTTGAGCCCCTGAATACGGGGTGTGCAGTGCGTGGACTTCGTGGACCTACGGTGTGCAGAAGGGCCCCTGCCAGCCAGCCAGCCCTGCTCAGTGGCATGAGGGTGTGGGTGCCACTGGGCGCTCGCTCGCTGTGTGAAGGCGCTGAAGCCCAGGTGGGGGCGGGGCAGGCCCGAGCGGGGAGGAGCTGCAGGTGCTTCCTGCGCCAGTTGGCTGCTCACACCCTAAATTAGTGCCTAAATTCCCGTGGAACACCCAAAAGAGGCGGCAGGTGCTCAGTGTCTTTAGGATGTTATATTTCAATAAGACAGGGGTCAATATATGGCCAGGGAAGCCGGGTGTGGGGCGCACACCTGTAACCCCAATACTTCGGAGCCTGAGAGAAGAGGATCGCAGGTTCAAGGACTGCTTCAGCAACTTAGTGAGGCCTTCAGCAACTTAGTAAGACCCTGTTTAAAAAAAAATACAAAGGGCTGGGGGTATATCTTGGAGTTAAATACCCCTGGGTTCAATTCTCAGTACCAAAAAAAAAAAAAATGGTAAGAAAGATGGACAGAGAGCTGGCAGCCCCCAGGGGCCCAAGCTCTGTGTAGGTTCTGGGTCCCTGTAGGCTCAGCGCCCACCCCTCCCTGGGACCTCGGGCTCCTCAAGCTGAAAGGAAAGGATTGGGCTAGCAGAGATTCTCCCTCACCAGTGCACTTTCTAGCTACCTGGGGAACATTTAGATGATGCAGATGTGGGGGGCGGGGTTCCCCAGAACAACAGCCTGAGCAGGAACCCAAGAGCCACCAGGCCACCTGAACACACAGGACATCTTTGCAGATCTCTGGGACCCTGAGGAGACCAGCTGCAGAGGCAGGGGCCGAGCTGGAGTCCCAGGTCCCCCCCCAGCTCCGGCGGGCCGGTTCTGGGTTCTAATGACCCGTGGTCTGCCCCACCCTTCCTGCTGTCTAAGCCCAGGCTCCAGGGGCCCCCTGTCAGCACCGTGCCAGAGGGCCCCTGGCACCATCTCAGCTCCAACCCCACCAGCGAGCCTCGGAAGGCCTAGAGAGGATTCGCCTCACCCTCCCTGTGCCCCAGCACGCCCTCTCCCCAGGCCTGGTTCCCATCTGCATGCTGAGCACCAAGGGGGAAACTGAGGCACTCCCCCTGAAACTGAGAGTTCCTCTCTGCCCTCCTGCCTGCCCTGGACTGCCCCGGCCACCGCAGGGTTTGGCCCTGGCACTCTGAGTCTCTTGGGGCTCAGCCTTCCCCGACAACCCAGCACTGGATGGCACACGCGCCAAAATCTCACTTCGGTTGGCAAAAGCAGCAATTAGCATCTAATGAGGCTTCTTGCTTTATTTTTAGGTAACCTCCGAGGCCCTGCCTGTGTAATTCAGCCCGCCATTGCTCGGCAGATAATTAAGGCATGTCACCATAATTTGCCTTTTTTTTTTTTATAAAGCCCCGTAATTATGTTTTTATTGCAAGTGAGGGGGGAAAAGGGGGGAGAAGGAAACAAAGAGAGGCGGGGTTGGGGCAGGAAATGGGGCTGGCTCCCTGCACCAGGCGCCTCCTCCTCCATCGGGAGAACCAGGACCCCCGCTTCTGGGTATAGCTCCCCCCCAACCCGGGACCTGCTTACCTTCCAGGGCTCCAGGGAACACCCTGCCCGAGCCCCCTCCGCGGCTTCTCTGACCCCCACTCTGTCCCCTTTCCTCGTAACACCAGCCCCGAGCAGTCCAGTCGCAGGGAGGGGACAGCGGAGAGCGGGGTGGCCATACGTTGAAGATTTGGGCTGGGAATGGCACGTGGGAATTCTTGATATTGTTCTCCTTCTGCTGATGTTGGGAAATTTCCATAATAAAAAGTTAAATAAAACTCCACTCCCGGGAAGGGGTGTGTGGGGCAGAGCTGACTGGACTCTGCTCTGGGTCCCGGGTTCTCTCTAACTGCGCGGTGAAGGGCTGTCTCTAGGCACCAAGAGACGCCATTCCTCCACTCGTTGGGTGGCGGGGAGGACCGCAGGCCATCTTTCCCGGGCATCTGCTATCTGACTCTCCAAGCCCACGGGCTGCAGGGAACAGGCGGGTCAGGAGCCCACCACCCCGAGCCTCTTCCCTGGCCAGCGTCGTGGGGGCTTAGAATCCTGCACCGGAAAGGCATGCCCACTCCAAACACATCTACGCAGGCCACCATATGGGAGCCAGGCATGAAGACACCGGCCACGCTGAAGGTGAGGGATGACGGGGACAGAGCTTCCCAGAGCCCTAACCATCGTGTCACACTTGGTCTGTGTGCCATCTATATCCCCCGCCACAGTGTCAGCCCCGCCAGGACAGGGACTTTAGGTCTGTTTGACTGCAGCTGAACCCCAGGGCCTAGAAGTCCCTGGCACACGGCAGAAATACAATAAATACTTACCCTGGGCTGGACAGCTAGAAGGACTTACCTAGCCGATCCCCACTCCTGAGCACCCTGCTCTGAGTCTCTGCCCAAAGTTCATTGGGTCATTACTTCACCTGAGCTTGCCCAGGTCCTCCCCAGAGGCCCGAGGAGAGGACGGATATGGCATGCTGGACATTGGGTAGGTACTGAGTCCTTATCCCCTTCCTGGGACATCAGGCACCTGCAGTGGGAATCAGGAGACCTGGGTTCTAGGTAAGGCTTGGCCACCTGTTTTGCTGTGTGCCCTTGGGTGAGTTGCTTTCCCTCTCTGGGCCCATTTTTTTTTTCATCCTTCCAATGAGGAATTGAGCTTTGAGTTCTCAGAGGCTATGTAAGCAGCCGGCATTCCAGCAGTGGAGAAAAGAGGAAGCAATGGCAGAGAAGAGTCTTTGGGGCCAGTTGCTATGGTAACCGTGCCCATAATACGGAGTAGGGGAAGAGCTGGAGTATGCAAATCAGGCCCTTGCTCTGGCTTGCCCAGCCCTGGTTGTCCGTCTGTGATTGGAGGGAGAGGCTTTGTCAGTGTCATGGAGCGGAAGAGGACAGAGGGGGCGGTGGGGGGGCGGTGGAGAGTGGGACTTTGTACACTGTGACACCTGTACTCGCTGGTAAAGAAAGCATAGAACTAAGTAAGCTGGACGGGACCCAAGGACCAGTCACCGCCTCCGTCACACACGTGAACAGAGGAGGAAACTGAGGCCCAGAGAGTTAAAGGCCCCAGAAGGACCCCCTGCGACCTGGTCAGCGGCCTTTCATCCGCTTAGAAGGGCAGGAGTGCACGGCGGGGGGGGGGTCTGAGGGCCCTGAAAACACGCTCCCTCCTCTTTCTCCTCCTCCTCCTCCTCCTCCTCCTTCTTCTTCAACAGAGTCTCAGCCGGGCGTGGTGGCGCACGCTTGTAATCCCAGGACTTGGGAGGCTGAGACAGGAGGATCTGGGTTCGTGGCCGGCCTCAGCTACTTAGTGAGGCCTCCGCAACTTAGTGAGACCCTGTTTCAAAATAAAGAATAAAAAATAGGGCTGGGGGTGTAGCTTGGAGGTAGAATACCCCTGGGTTCCATCCCCAGTACCACACACACACACACACACACACACACACACATACACACACACAGTCTCGCTAAGTTGCTGAGGGTCTTGCTAAATTGCTGAGGCTGGCCTTGAACCTGCGATCCTCCGGTCTCAGCCTCCTAAGTACTAAGATTACAGGCGTGCGCCACCATGCTCTGCTAATACTTTCTTCTGAGATTGTAAGTTGCCCTGGAGACAGTAGGGAGAGGAGTGTGGGGACCCGGGGAAAAAGACAGCTGCCGGCACCTGCTGGGCATGGTGGTGTGTGACGGGGGCCAACACAGGTGAGGCCAGGAGGGTCTGGGGTTAGAGACCCTGGCTTTGGTCGGCCAGGGCTCTATGGCTAGGGCATCTGACACACTTAGCCTTCTGAACTTCACTTTCTGCATCTGTGAAACAGTGTCTCGTCTATGAAAATTATTATTATTATTATTATTATTATTATTATTTGTACTGGGGACTGAACCCAGGGGCATTCTAACTCTGAGCTATACCCCTAGCCATTTAAATTATTATTATTATTATTGTTGTTGTTGTTTATGTTGCAACAAAGTCTCACTAAATTCAAGGCTGGCCTCTAATCTGTGATCCTCCTGTCTCGGCCTCCCAAGTACTGGGATTGCAGGCGTGCGCCACCTCGCTTTGCTCTCGCTGGCTTTGAACAATTTGATAACGACGGGCCTTGGTGGTGTTTCCTTCACCTGTCTTGTTCTTGGGTTTTGTTGTGCCTCTTGGATCTCTGGGTTTACAGTTTCCATTGTATTTGGAAAATCTGGGGCAATTATTTCTTTAAGATTGTTTCCCTCCTCCTATCACACACACACCAGGCCTCAAAGCTGCCGACCGCCCAGCCGTTCTCTGTTTGGAGGGTTTCTTTTCCTTCTTGGCTTCATTTTGTGTCGTCTCTATTGCTGTGTCTTTAGGGCCACTAACCTCTTCTTTTGTGCCACTCAATCTGCTATTAATTGTATCCAGTACATTTTTTAAAAAATCTCAGTGTTGCAGCTTTCATCATTAGAAACTTGATTTGGTCTTTTTGGTATCTTCCAGATCTCTTGTAAACTGTTCATCTTTCCCGTCTAGCTTATTTTTTTTGTTTGTTTGTTTTTGTGGTACCAGGGATTGAACCCAGGGGCGTTCTACCTCCGCGCTACACCCCCGGCCCTATTTTTTATACTTTATTTTGAAACCGGGTCTCACAAAGTTGCGGAGGCCTCACTAAGTAGCTGAGGCTGGCCGTGAACCCTGATCCTCTGGTCTCCGCCTCCCAAGTACTGGGATTACAAGAGTGCGCCACCACGCCCGGCCCCGTCTAGCTTCTAGAACATGTGAAAGAATGATCAGAACTGCTCGAACCGCCTTGTCTCCTCCTTCCACCAACTGTGTCGTTTCTGGGTTGTTTCAATGGATTGATTTTTTTTCTTTTCATTATGGACTACACTTTCCTCTTTCTTTGTATACCTGGTAATTTTTTAAATATAGATACTTTAAAAAAACTATTTGTCGAGCTGGGCATGGTAGTGCATGCCTGTAATTCCAGTACTTGGGAGGCTGAGATAGGAGGACTGTAGGTTCGATCAGTGGGGGAGCCTGAGGTTGACCAGATCCCCAGGAAGCACCTCGGGACGACCGGACTGCGGGCGTCCACCACCTCCTCCAGCACCTCACCAAAGTCCCCTGTGAGGAAGAGCCCTGCACTCCCCAAATCTCTCTCTCTCTCTCTCTCTCTCTCTCTCTCTTGATGGCTGCATTCTCCCTTAAATGTGCATTTCCTACTTTCCTAAATAAACCTCTATGTCTTTGACTGGCCCATGCTGAAATGTTTTATTTATTTATTTATTTTTATACTTTATTTTTTTTGAAACCGGGTCTCATGAAGTTGCAGAGGGCCTCACTAGGTAGAGAGAGAGAGAGAGAGAGAGAGAGAGAGACAGGGAGAGAGAGAGAGAGCGAGCGAGCTGAGGCTGGCCGCGAACCTGGATCCTCCGGTCTCCACCTCCCAAAGTACTAGGATTACAAGCGTGTGCCACCATGCCCGGCCTGAAATGCTTTTCTGTCACGTTAGCCAAGGACCCCGCCGATCCTGAGTTCCCGAGTTGAGGAATCATCCTGTCATCCCCAACAGACTCAGCAGCCTAATGAGACCCTGTTTCAAAACAAAAAATTAAAAAGGGCTAGGGGTATAGCTCGGAGGTAGAATGCCCCTGGGTTCAGTCCCCAGTACCCCCCCCCCCAGCAAAGTAGAACACTATTCTTTTAAATGCACAGCTATAGTTGTAAAATGAATGGATAAGTGCATACAAGGAAAACCCATACATAGGGTCAAACATAAAGAGGGTGCTGGAGCCCGAGTGTTCCGGGGACTCTGAGGTTGTGGGGCGACCTCAGCTCCTTTGCACGAATCCGCGAGCCGGATCCCGGCTTCTCAACGGCTTCTCAACGGCAGTCTGTTGGCGTTTGGGGCGGGGTTATTCCTTGTGGGGGTTGTCCTGTGCACTGTAGGGTGCTTGCGTCATCCCTGGTCTCTACCCACTAGATGCCAGCAGCACCTCCCCTCCCCCTCACGGGACAACCAAGAAGTGTCTCTGGACCTTGCCAAATGTCTCCTCGGGGACAAAGTTGCCCAGGTAGAGAAACCCCCGGCAGAGAGGCGTGGGTGGAAAGGTCTCCCAGAGAGGAAGGAGGGAGGTAGGGAATTGTAACCACGAGAGCCATAAAAAACCGGGACTCTCAAAGAGGCACGCTGTGACAGGGTGGAGAAAAAACCCAGTCAGTGGCAAAGAAGAGAGATAAGGACATTTGTCTATGTCAGCTTGCATTCTAGGCAGGGGGGAACCTGCCCCCTCCTCCTCTTTCTCCTCCTCCTCCTCCTCCTCCACCTCCTCC
>PVJS01015080.1:0-39397 GCA_004027185.1 Glis glis
CCAGTACTTTGGCTGGCCGCGAACCCGGATCCTCCGGTCTCCACCTCCCAAAGTACTGGGATTACAAGCGTGCGCCACCACGCCCGGCTTTCTACTCCATTTCTATGAAATTAACTTTTTTTTAGATTCCACATATAAATGAGATCATGCAGTAGTCTGTAGTTTATGACAACATGGATGGAACTTCAGGACATTATGCTAAGTGAAATAAGCCAGACTCAACTTTCATTTGTATCATCGGCTTTCCCCCTGGGCTATTGCTATTTTGTGCACTCTATTTAATTGTAGTGCAATTCTGAATTTTGTGCAGAAACATCTTGCATTATGCCACACATTTTCTTGCTACTGAATTTATCCTTCTTTCCCATATTGTCTGTGAGGCACCATGATCCCACAATCTGGCTTTTCTTTCTCACAAGATATTTTTATGTTCACGTCTAAAGGTGTCCATTTCTTCTTAAAGGTTAACCTATTTTTTTTCAATCCTCACTGTTTCTAATAGAAATTGATGATTTAGGTCACTTGCTTGTGTCTAATGTTAGGACAGCATCTTAGTTCTCAAAAGTAGGGACTTTCATTCAAACTCTGAGAGGAAAAGAAATCCATTTACCTGGACGCGTCCTAAATGGCACTGTAAATACCCCAAGTGTGCAGGAGTTATTATCCCGATAGCTTCTCTCAATTTAGAGTTTAAATTGTTCACTGCTGATTGTGTCATGACCTCATCATCTCCCTCAATGTTTCTATCTGGTCCTTTTCTTCCAACAACAGTTTCTTATCTGCTGCTCTCTCTCAGCTGTAATCTTTTCATTCTTCAAAGTTTCCATTCCCACCCACTTTCTCACTTGTCTCAGCAGATAAGAATAGTCCTTACCTGTTGGCATTCTCTGCCAATGTTAGACTCTTCCCAGATTCCAGAGCCTCCCGTGCAAGTAAACCTGACCCTGGAGCACAGTTAAGTGATCAAGTGGCCACAAAACTATGTCAACTGGCATGACTTTCTGCAAAGACTAAGCAAAACATTTATTCTAATATTTAAAGTTGATGTGAAAGGCAGTAACATTTTGTATTCATCCTGAAAGCCTAAAATGGAAAGTTACACCCTGAGAAAACAATTCCTTACCACTGCTGCTTTAACTTTTGTTCATGAGCTCATCCTTTCTTAATCTGATTGGATCACATAATTTAACTCTGCCAAACACTGCACTTATTCTTGATAAATCCTTTCATATGTTTTTATGTCCCCACTTTTTAACCTCATATCATACAAATAAATGTACCCACACACACACACACACACACACACACACACACACACACACACCATGCTACTTTTCCAATTGGTCAAAAGCTTAGGCACTCTTCAACTCTATCCACATTGCACCTCCATGGTGAAGCATGGTCAGTAGTCATAAATCTCTAAAAATGTTGCCAGCTCCCTGTTTCATGGTATTCTCCAAGATACCACCTCTGGTATGATGAGCCAGTGTGCAGGAAAATACAGGGTGGACCATGTGGATATTCGCTATGAGTAGTGACCAGTTTGGGAATACAGTGTCTATGGAATTTGCCTAAGATGGGTGTTGCCTCCTCAGATTAGGCTTTTATTTTTCTCCCAGAAGTGCCTAGCATTCTGAGGAAGTAGAAGCAGAAGTTATGACACATGGTGTCCTGCCTCAGTGGTATAAGCTGTTAGTGTCTGTGCCCAGGGACAGAGGGACGAGGTCCTTACTGGAGAAGTCGTGAGGTACAGATTGGGCTTTGTTGGCTATTACATGTACCGCTCTCACTATTCAATCTACCTGGATATTCTTTTATGCTTAACTTGGTGGGAGTGAATTATGTTGTTTGTGACCTAGAACTCTGCCTGATTCCTAGCCTCAAAGCCACATAACTCAAAATAACAAAATAGTCGCAGTAATAAGTTAGTCTGGATATGGTAAATGCTGCTGGCTGCTTCTTTTCCTTATCAAATTTCTTATCCTGATATTTTTCAGCATTATATAATTCTTGTATTAGCACCTGTCTGCAGATGAATGGGTATTAAAAAGTCACTCAGCTTCTTTTAAAAGTGTGCGTGTGTGTGTGTGTGTGTGTGTGTGTGTGTGTGTGTGCATATGTGTTATGGGAGGAAATAGTGATGTAAAGGATACATAGTCTTGTAACTATATTTTATAAGAAGGGCTGAAAACATATTAGGATCAGTGGAGAATTTCAGAAGGTGGTTTAAAGTTGATCACAACAGCTGAAATATGTGTATAAATAAATTCATGTTTTTCCTAAAGAAGAGTTGACATAAATACATATACTGCTTCTCATCTTTATTCACCTAAAATGTATAAGTATTTATTGTAGGTTACTCTGTTCCTTAAAAAACAACTTTCAAAAGAATATACATTTAGCTCTGTGTATATGTATCATGGACTGCACTCAATTTATTATAATATTTTTCTTCAGCATGTATTTCAGTTCTTATTCAGACATCAATATATGGAAAACTGTAAACAAAACTAACCTGAGGCCTGGCTCGACGGTGAATTCACTCTGTAGTGGTGGCAAAGGTACTTCATCTTCTTGAATACTCCCTGTTTTCACAGGATGGTGCAGGTAGTATTCATCCACACACATATCAGGATAGCACATTTAATGAGCAGATGGAGAGGGCTTAGCTCAACACCTGCAAACGCACAGAGGGAAACAGGATTTGGCAGAGTGAGTTGTCTGCCTGTGCTGCAAGTCCACTGAGAGTGTCAGTCCATCCTATGGCGGGCTCATGAGCTAAAATTGCCTCTGGGGTTGTCTCTCATTGGGTCCTTTTCCTCCTGCACATCAGTCTTTGGTTGTGGGCTGCACTGAAAGGAGTCTTGTCCCAGGTCAGGTTCGGTTTTTCTACAGTTGAAGTAACCCCTCTAGGAGCCCAGATTTAAATCTGCCACCTTCAAATAGAATTCCCAATAAATGAGACGAAAGTCCTGCTTTGAAGGGATCTGTGAGCAAATCATAGTGTCCACAATGCTATATCAATCAATAGTGGTGATAATATTTTTATTTCAGTTAATTTCCATGAGGATAAATAAAATGACATTTTTGAAAATAGTTTGCAATAGCTAAAGTGCTGTGATACTTTCCTCTTCTCATTTTGTTTGATTAAATCTTAAAGAAATAAAATCCTAAGCAGCAGTTTTCACTTTAAAAATACCTCTATAAAGTAAGTAATACATCTATGAAATTAAAAAATTAAAGCATATTTACTAATTTTAACCAAAAGACCATAGTATTTTTATAGTTTCATTCTTTCTTCGTTTCTGAGGGTCAACACATAACAATGAGGGATCAGACACAGAAGGAAGCGAAGTTCAGCTACTGAGACTCCCACGAAGGGGAAGCAGGAGCTGGGGGTTTATCCGGTGTCTGCGCCTTGGCTCACTGGTATGTATTTCATTTCCTTGTGCCAGAATGGTTACCTGAGTTGCTAGCAAAAATACATCTTGTCTGCTCCATGGAGGAGCATGGAGTTTTCTGTGGAGGGCTGCAAACTCCCAACATAGAAAAGCGTGTGAGGAGGCCTGGCTGGCTTGCTGCGTACCCTGTTCTATACCATCTAAGAAAACGGGTGCCAGCTGGGACTCCATGATTTTGTAAAGACTCATTGTTTAGTTGAACTCAGGGAGGAACCAGAGATTTAGTGAACTCATTATGATTTCACCCCATTTTACCTCAGGTTTAATACTTAAATCTATACTATAACTGGTAATTTTCAGATATAAGGTGGATGAAAGTAGAATTGCTATACATAGCATCATTGAAATCATCCCTTCCTACATTTAATGTATTTGAAATGTCACTGCTCAATTTTTTTTTTGGGGGGGGCTACCGGGGATTGAACCCAGGGGCATTCTACCACGGCGCTACACTCCACCCCTATTTTTTATACTTTCTTTTGAAATCGGGTCTCACAAAGTTGCGGAGGGCCTCACTAGGTTAAGAGAGAGAGAGACAGGAAGAGAGAGAGAGAGAGAGAGAGAGAGCTGAGGCTGGCCGTGAACCGGGATCCTCCAGTCTCTGCCTCCCAAAGTACTGGGATTACAAGCGTGCACCACCACGCCTGGCTTCAGTTTCAAATATTACATATATAGGACAGAAAATCTCAACTTTCTATTCTGTTCCATAGTTGTATACTGATTTCCAGAAAAATATATCATTTAACCTAAGAATCTCTCTCTTTCTCTCTCTCTCTCTCTCTCTCTCTCTCTCTCTCTCCCCCCCTCTCTCTGGTACTAGGGATTGAACCCAGGGGAATTCTACCTCTGAGCTATACCCTCATACCTTTTTATTTTGAAACAGAGTTTTCCTAAATTGCTCAGGCTCACCTCAAACCTGTGATCCTTCTATCTCAGTCCCCAAAGCACTGGGATTACAGCAGAGTGCCTGGCTTTAGAATTTCTATATATTTTAATATACAGTAGAGAAAAATATATTTTCTTTGTTTTTATAAGATTAAAAAGTTCTAGCTGGGTGTGGTGGTGAATGGCTGTAATCCCAGTACTTGGGAGGCTGATACAGGAGGATTGAAGCCTCAGCAAATTAACAAGACTCTCAGCAACGTAGCGAGACCCTATTTAAAAAATAAAACAGGGTGGTGGTGTGAATCAGAGGTAGAATGCCCCTGGCTTCAATCGTAGTAGCATAAAAATAAATAAATAAATAAATAAATAAATAAATAAAATAAAAAATTAAAAATTCTAAAAGATTTCTACTTAAAGATGTTAAATATCATTTTGCCAGTCTCAAAATAAATTATGGTTTATATTATTCTATTGGAATCTCACCTATCTTTAAATGCATGTATGAAGAATTAACAATCCTAATAAACCCCTGTTGTAATTTTTGTGTTTACTTTCACTTCACTAGAGCCTGAAGCCACTGTCACTGTAGTTAAAAAGAAACATAGAAAAGAAAAACTGGAATACTGATGAAAGATGACAGACTGGGCACAGGTCTGCTCTAACGTCTGCCTTTAGGGGTTGTTTTTAATTATTTATAAATTGTTAATAGTAGAACATAAGAATGAATTATTAGTAGATTAGACATTTTGAGAAAATCTTTCAAAACTGAAATCAAATAGGGATTTGCTACGTGGAAAATAAAAAATAAACACTCTTGCCTAAAGAATTTGACCAAGGCACTTCAGAGTTAAGACAGATATATGAGTCTTTCAACTTCAATGCCCACTTATTTCATCTATTGAATGACAGGAATTTTAAGTCTATGAATCTTGTCTGAGTCCCATTCTAACTCTTCTTGATTCAGAATGAATATTCTTTTCTTTACTGTACAGAAGATTCTTAGTTCAATATTATCCTATCTGTTTAATTTTGCTTTTGTCATCTATACTTTTATGATCTCACCAAATAAACATTGCTTGCACCAAAACCTTGAATTGTTTTCCCTGTATTATCTACTAGTATTTTCTTAGTTTTAGGAGTTGTATTTAGGCCTTCAATCCATTTTGAGTTGACTTTTTAATACTGTGAGAGAGGGGGTTAAGTTTCAATCATCTGCATGTTAATATCCAGTTTTCTCAGCAGTATTTATCAAATAATCCTTTCTTAATGCATGGTTATTTGACAATCCTGTGGAAGACTGGTTAGCTTTCAATGCATGGGGTTATTTCTGGGCATTCCAATTTGTTCATTGTTCTGTGTGTTTTTATGCCAATACCATGCTGTTTTGATTTCTATAGGTTTTAGTCTATTTTGAAGTCAGGTAGTAGGCCTCCAGTTTTGTTCTTACTCAAGATTGCTTTTGTTATTCAGGGTCTTTTTTGCTTCCATATGAATTGTACGATTGTTTTTTACAGTTCTGTGAGGAATGTCATTCATATTTGGATGGGAATTGCATTGAGTCTATAAATCATTTTGGATAGTGTGGATACTTTAACCATATTAATTCTTCCAATCCATGGACACTGGAAGTCTTTCCATTTTTAAAATGTCCTCTTCAATTTCTTTCATCTGTTTTATACTTTTCATTGTAGAGGTCTTTTACTTCATTGTTTAAATTTATTACTATATATTTTTTGTAGCCACTGTGAATGGAATTCCTTTCATGATTTTATTTTTCTCAGTAATCTCATTATTGATGTATAAAAATATTTGTGTTCATTTTGTATCCTGCAACTTTACTGAACTTATCATTTCTAATGACCTTTCCATCGAGTCTTTTTTTCTATATGTAGAATCATATAATCTCAAACAGGCATCATTTGAACTACTTTCCTTTCCATTTGAATCTTTTTTATTTCTTTCTCTTGCCTAGTTGCTCTGGATAAGACTTCTATTGCTGGGTTGAATAAGAATAATGAGAGGGCATTCATGTCTTATTTCAGATCTTCGGTATAGTGTTGTCTGTGGAAATGTTATATATAGCCTTTATTGTGTTAAAGTATGTTTTAATATCTAATTAGATCAAGAATTTTATCACAAAAGGTTGTTGAATTTTATTGAATTTTTTCTGACTCTATAAAGGTAATCTATGTTCACTGGTGATATTAGCTTAGTTTTCTTTTTTTTTGTCCTTAGATATTTCTAGTATCTGGGAAATGTGGACCTCATGGAATTAGTTTTGAAGAGTTTCTTTCCTTTCTATTTTTTGGAATAGGTTGAGAAGAACTGGGATTAGTTCTTCCTTAAGCCTTTGGTAGAATTCAGCAGTGAAGCCATCTACTCTTAAGATATTCTTTGCTGGGAAAAATTTTATTGGTATTAGCTATTTTAAAGACAGTAGGAAACTTCTGCAGGGGTTTTGACCATAATAACTTCAACTATTTTCTACAGTACTATCTCTTTATTCTATCGCATTTTAGTCCAAGAACAGGTTAAACGAAAAAGTTTACTTAATATGCTTCTTTGAGATATTTTACCCATGCTTAGGAAGTCAGGGCACTGAAAAGATTCTGACTCATTCTTAATAAAATCTGTAACATTATTATTAGACTAGAATCCTTTCTGGTAATTTACTGTACTTATTACATTACATAACAGTTCAGTTGATTAGTTTCCCCACAGGATATCTGTTCTTTCCTCATGTATTTTGCCACCAAGGCTGTCAGCATTACTTATATGTTGTTAAGAATAATCAGAGTGGACACCGAATAGAAAGAGTTTTGTTAAGTAATTAAAAAAAAAAGTCTAGTGTGTGTGTGTGGTCATAGTTGATTCAGGGGATATGAGATAAATAGATACTGTTTCTGAACTAGAACTCAAACATGGGTTTATTTCAATCAAGTCTCACAATTTTGATTGTAAATCTTTCATTGTTAAAAATTTGTAACTCCACATGCATATGTGCACAAAATATAAGCATGCATAAATGATTAAAAGTGAGAAGACATACATATAAATTTCCTCCAGAAAACCAGGCTAACAAAAATAGTGTTGCACCATGTATTGGATAAGAATTTCACTTTAATTATTACAGAATAGGCACTACTTTTACAAGATTTTGGCTTATATGATGTTATACTTTATAGAGAGGATTCCTGAAGCCTTTGAAGGATTATAAATGGGTATGTAGTCAAAGAATGGTGAAAAAATACTTATAGATAATTTTGGGAAAATAAGTATTAAGACACAAGACCTAGTAGAGCTTTCTGTTCTGTAATATTTGCAGTTTTAATACATCAGTAACTTTCAACTGATTTTACAACATATGCAAGATGTTATGTCAGAGATTTGGGTCTTGAAAAGTCTTGTCAACATTTATATTATTGAATAACAACTAAGTTTTAATGCTATAATAAAATATTTGCCTACCATTTAGCAGTTGTGTCCACCTAGAGCCATACTAACCCTCTACTGTTCTCCTTATTTACTTTTGTCTGTGTTTGTATGTAGTACTGCAGATTGAACCCAGGGGATTCTATCTCTGAGCTAGAACTCTGGCCCTATTTATTTTTTGTTTCTGAAACAGGGTCTTGCTAAATTGCTGGGAATCTTGCTACTTTCTGAGGCTGTCTCAGCCTTCCAAGTACTAAGAATACATGTGACACCATGCACAGCTTATTTATTTACTTTTTTTTTTTGCGGTATCGGGGATTGAACCCAGGGGCATTCTACCTCCGAGCTACACCCCCAGCCCTATTTTTTATTCTTTTATTTTGAAACAGGGTCTCACTAAGTCGCGGAGGGCCTCACTAAGTAGCTGAGGCTGTCCGTGAACCCGGATCCTCCGGTTTCAGCCTCGCAAGTACTGGGATTAGAAGCGTGTGCCACCATGCCCGGCTTTTTATTTACTTTTAAAATAAAGGTTTTGTACTATGGAATACCAAAGATGTATTGTAAGGGTAAGCGTTCTTAGTCTGTAGGTATAGTTCCTGATCTTATACCCAGGTTTACTGAAACTAAGTGCATCATATTTTAAAGTATTTGCTGAAACACTTGTTTGGAGAAAGAATTTTCATTAACTCTTAAAATATTTTCTTTCCCCAAAAGTTAAATCTTATATTTGTAGGGGAATATTATTATGATGCAATGCAGTGGACCATTTCTTTCAGGGTTGAATTCTGGAGAGAAATACCACTTTCAGTGAAACTGTAATTATCTTATAATGTATAATGATGATTTTTAAAGTTAATTTATATTGCTATTACATATATCATCTTGTTTGTTTCTTCAGATTTTATATTGTGAAACAAACTCATTTGGATGAATTCTGAATAATAATGTCCAATTAATAACTTTTCCATTATTAATTAAGTGAAATATTTCCAAAGAAGATAGTGATAGATATTTTGTTCAGATATATTCACTAATTCATCAAATGTACACTGAGCCACTATTATGGATCAGGCATTGTTCTAGACACAGCAGGAAATGAAATTACCTGCCTTTATGGTACTTAAATTTCAGTGGAGAGTCCAAAGTCAAGTGACCAATGGATAGAGCCAAAATGTAAACAATATAGTTATAGTGAAACATGAAAATTGAAAAATTATAAATAAAAAAGTAAAATTAAACATGGAAACAAGAAATACAACATTTAGAGGACCGTTATATGGAGAAGGTGTTTTTCTTTAAATATGGTGTTCAGCAAAGGCTTATGAAGATGTGTTTTTTTAAATCCTGAAGAAAGTGAGGGTGAGGGCCTCTGTGAATTCTGGGAAAAGAGAGATCCAGAGACGTTTATAATTAGCCTGTTGAAGAAAGAAAATAGATGAATATCATAAGATGACAATGAAAGGGCGGTCTGATCCGTTGATATGCTGTATTATCTTAGGCTGCAGTAACAAATTTCCAGAGACTATTTATAAATAGCTGCAACTTATTTCTCACAGTTCTGGAAGCTGGAAGTCTAAGATCAGCAGGACATCAGGGTTGGTTCTGGTGAGATCCCTCCGTTAGACTTCAACTGCATACTTCTTGTTGTTTCCTTTCATGGCAGAAAAAGACTTAGCTCTCTGGTCTCTGCTCATAAAAGTACTATTCCCATGTATGAGACCTCCATTCCTATGATCTCATTACACTCTAAGAGCCTCACTTTCTAATACCATCACATTGGCATCATTGGTATAAAGGCTTCAACCTATGAATTTTGGAGAGATATTTCATCTATCACACACACACACACACACACACACACACACACACACACACACAGTACTATCTGGAATGAAAGAAGATTTGTTCATAGGTGGAGACCATGGAAGGAAGATACAAATTGCAATGTTTAGACTATGAGATTCCTAACAAAGGAGACATTATTTTCTAAACCACAACTAATGCTATAGTATGTTAGTTAAATCACTCATGGCTTATGCTTAAAGATTACAGCCTGGTTCAAAACTGCATTGTCATTATTTACTTACTGGTATTGGGGTTTGAACCTAGGGGGATTCTACCTCCAAGCTATACCCCCAATCCGTTTTATTTTTTTATCTTGAAAGAGGGCCTAAGTTACTGAGGGTCTCACTAAATTACTAAATCTGGTCTTGAACCTGCGATCCTACTGTTTCAGCTTCCCAGGTATGGAAATTACAGATACACACCACTGTGTTTGGCAAAAACTGCATTGTCTTAATCAGGAAATCTATGGTTTTATTGCAACTGTTTATAATTCTACCTAAAGTAGATTTGGATTGTAGAATCCTAGTCTTAAATTATGTGATTTTAAAACTGGTAATGATAATAATATCCAAAGTCTACCTCCAGCTTTTAAAGAAGCTTATAAATTTTATGTCTGATTTAAGATTTTCTACTTCAGGAAATGTAGAGGAAACTGGGAATTCATACTGTTTTATGGGCTATTAATTCAGTAACCTTCCAAGCAAGAAGGAAGTTAAGGTTAAATAAGATAATGAACTGGAGAACACTTTGATCTCTTTAATGGAAAGGTGTTATGTAAATTATGTTTTGTCATTCTACATTTTGTGTTGTTTGTGCATATAACCACTCAATTATCTTTTAGAAATTAATTTTTTTCTACAAGCAAAATTATTTCCTCACTGTCAGAAAATCTGAGATGTATATTTCATGTATATTGTGTATGTATATTTCCATGTATTTTGTTTATTTGTACATATATGTTTGTGCCAAAGGTTATTTGAATATATGTGGTTTTGTAAAGAAAACAATATAGATTTAGTAAATTAAGAATTTGTTATTAATTTTCCAAGAGAATTTACAAAAGGAATCCATTCATCCTATAAGCTCCCTTTTCAGTTTTATGATATAATGCAATTAGGAAAATATTCTCTTGAAATACATGCTTACAGGTATCTCAGAGATATACTTATTGGATAAAGTACAGTATTCATGGATTCCTCTGGCACCTTCACTACCCTCCTCTCTTTTTTTTTTGTTTTTGTTTTGCAGTACTGGGGATTGAATCCAGGGGCGTTTTACCTCCGAGCTACACCCCCAGCCTTATTTTTTAATACTTTATTTTGAAACCGGGTCTCATGAAGTTGCAGAGGGCCTCACTAAGTAGCTGAGGCTGGCAGAGAACCTAGATCCTCCGGTCTCCGCCTCCCAAGTACTGGGATTACAAGCATGTGCCACCACGCCCGGCCACCCTCCTCTTTATAGAGTGGTTTTACTCTCTCCTTCCTGTCCTTATTGCCCCCCAAAAAAATCATACAACAAACCTCTGGAATACAAATATGGTAAGATAAAGTGGTGTTTATAGCCTCTCATGTGAGTGGGCTAACATGATACACCCTGGCAGCTGTCATTCTGCATAACTGTCAGAGATTACCCCAGGTTCATCTACAAAGCTCGATTTTTTTTTTACTAATTATCACTGAAAACTTCCTGTAATTCAGCTTAATATCTCAAACTATAATTTAATGATACTATTTTGACACTACTGTACTTTAAAACTCAACTACATTACCATACTATAGGCAAATGGACAAAAATATACTTATCAAAAATACACTTTTTTCACCTGTAATGCCAACATGCTTTTCCATGCTTTTATTTGTGCATATTAAGATGTGTTCATCGGCATTGACCTCTGCTTCTGAAGCTCATCTGAAAAATCATGGAATATGTTAGACCTTGTTTATAAAAACATAATCTTCATAGAATAAGTTTAGGGAAGGATATCTTTTCTTCCAACAGGTGCTGCTTGATGCTGGCTAGCTGGTTCATCTGATGACGGCTAGCTGCTACAGCTTCTACTTCTCCATCTCCAGCTCTTTGCATTTGGTTGTGAGGGACCAATTATCTTTCTCTTGTTGCCATGGTCGCTTGTATGAAAGGATCATTTTGTGCATAGAGCCTGAGGTGTCTCTGGATCTGCTCATCCTGTAAAACTATACCACTTCCTTTAAACCAACATTTAAAACTCCCATCTAGCAGGATTTCATGGATATAACTGTTTAGTCACTTTTTGTTAAGTATCGTATTATTTTTTTTAAAACACACTGGAGGAAATGATTAAGCTTGTTCTGGGGTTTTAGGAAAGTCTTTGTAGGAGGGGGCATGAGGTTTTGCTAAGTTGCTGAGGAGGCATTTTTCAGAAAAGGAGGCAAATGAGACTATGTGATCATTCTACGGAAGCAATGCACAGTGAGAGGTTATTCAACAAACACCTGGACTATATACTATAAAAAATTGCATGACATTTTCTTTCTCTTTATCCAAAAGACAAAATAGTATCTTCCCCTTTTATAGAAGTATCTAATATAATAAAGAGGGGTAGAAACCAACTACTTCTAACTTATGGGTCTTCCCACATGTTAGTACTTCTGCTTGGAGCAGTTTAGTTCTTTCCTTAACAGTACTGTTGCCCTATATCCTCCATATGCATCCTTCTGTTCTCAATTTGGTTGTCGTTTCCTATAATCAACCATCTATGTTCCTGATCTCCGATCTCCCCATATCTGAATTAGGACATGGATGGTCCTCATATCTGTGCTCCCAAAGCATCCTGGACTTTCTGTTCAATAGCACCAACCTCACCACACATACTTACTTCCTACTTGCTTGTAATCTTTGCATATCATGAAGGAAGGAACTGTGTTTATCTTATCATTAAATGACCAAACACCTAACTCAAATTTACTCTACAGTAACATTTCTAAAACTCCTAGAAAACTTCTAGGGTCAACATTAACTACTATTTCCATACAGTAAGTATCAAAAATTATTTTGTAAATGGGTAAATGAATGCATATATGCATGAAATATTAAAGGGGACCATTTTGGGTTATTCCTGTCAATTTCACTTGCAGTGTAACTCAGTTATTTGTCAGTATTGATATTACTGAACCAGATCTGGTCTGGAGTACATAGTCTGTTTTAACACTAATGGTAGCTGGAGTTTCTAGTAAAATGCACATATTCTTGACCACCACCTTCTTTTTCAGGAATCTTTCTATCCTTGTGAACATAATGGAGACTAATAGTTCAATTACTATCATCTTTTGCAAGGCAGGCAGGCAGGTGACTATGTTAAATATAAAGACACACTCTAAATGGAAATACCAAATTTACCAACTAAAAAGAGTGGGTTGTTTTTCTACATGTACACACCTTATCAAGGTAATTGAAGAAACAGAAAACACAAGGAATGGGGGGACAGGCGATGAACTAATTGGCAGTCATTTTTATTGCAATAAAACTGGGTGGGGCTCAGGACATAGCACCCCAAAATATGGCTGTAGGTGACCAAAATATGCTATCCCAAGATATAACTCTTTGGCATATTGATTATTGTGAGTGGGTGACTTTGAGAAACAGGAGTAGCTCTGAAAAGTGGCCTTTGTGTAAAATAAATTTACATCTGTAAAGGAAATATCCAGTTGTACAGTTTCTTCTTCTCTGCACCAGGAAGGAAAGAAGGATGAAATTATGACAGACCCATAAACATTGAATAAGGAATGAGTTTGATTCTGCATAACAAAACTTACCTTGGCTTAATGTGCTTTTGTGGCCATCTCATCTTAATAAAATCTTTACCCACACCCACCCTTCCTTCCTTCCTTCCTTCCTTCCTTCCTTCCTTCCTTCCTTCCTTCCTTCCCAACCAAGAAGAAATCAAGCTTGCATCTGCAAGGCTTCCTCCTTCCTCCACCCTCTCTTCCACCTGGGTCTACAGCCTATTGGACAGTGTCACCCACAAGGGTGGGTCTCCTCCCTCAGTTTGCTGTTTCAGATCCCAATCATCTCTAAAAAAAAAAAAATCCTCATCCACACACCCAGAAATCTCTTAATCTTAGGCACCTCTTAATCTAATCACATTGACAATCCAGATTAACCATCACACCTTCTCTACAAATGTTAATGTGAAAATTGTATATACCAACCCTATTTTTTAGGCTGGATAAATCGTGTATTCTGGGGGCCCCTCAGAATTATTTTGCTGACCTTATACACAACATAAGGTGAGTACTAGGAAATGGTCAGTCATCAATGATATGTGGAGATATAAATTAGGCACTGGAATGACTAAAGGTGGTGTTATAGTTTGGATCTGTAATGTTCCACAAAGGCTTGGTCCCCAGCTGGTGGCACTGTAGGGAGGTAGTAGAAACCTTAGAATGTGGGGCCTAGTTGGAGAAAGTAGGTCACTACTTCCTCTCAAGGGTTTATTTTGTACCCATCCCTTCCTCTCTTCCTTTCTCTGCTTCCTGGCTGCCAAGAGGTGAACAGTTTTGCCTGGCCACACCCTCTCCACCATGATGGATGTCCTGCCTCACCACAGGTCCAGAAACAATGGAGCCAAGTGACCATGAATGAAAACCTCTGAAACCCTGAGCCACAGTAAAGCTTTTCCTCTTCAAGTTGACTTTCTGAGGCATTTTATTACAGTAACAGAGAGCTAACAGAAAGTATAGTTTCACTGGTGCTGGGGAAACTGAAGTTCTACTCCAGCAGTTTTTAGGTTAGGTGCCTTGGTAAGCATATTGTTTTGGAAAAAGAGTATTTCATATTTCAAATGCTTTATTGTAGTGGAAAAAATATTTGAGTTCAATTCTTGAGATGATTGGATTCTCTGGGAGACAGAAGCTGAGAAATCGGTGATGCAAAAGACTGACAGGGATTGCTCTCTGTTTAGAAAAAGGAGAAAAAAAAAAAGAAAAACGAGGTGAAATAGGGAAAAGGGAGCCCTTGGACCAAGATGAAGACCTAATCAATTCTACCATCCCATGGTAAATTTCTAAAACAAACACTACCCACTGGACAATTCCCACACTGAGTGAAAACCACTAGGCACTTAAACTATTACCTTGCTTAGTCATTGTCTCAGAATTGTCCCCAGAGGATCAGGACCTTGAAGGCTGAAGAGGATCCTGAAGTACTGACACCTAGACTCTGCATCATTCTTTGTAGCTGGAGAGCAGGAACTTATTTTGGTGAGAGATTCTCATGTTGCGTATCTGCATCTGTCACAATTCCTACTTTAATTTTTTTCTTCCTGATTTGTGTTTCTCTGGCTACGAATTGTTATTCTAATACAATGTCAGAAAGTAGTAAATATATGAGAAAGTTTGATAAATATTAATCTTGAACCTTTAAAACAAAGACATCAAGAAATGTCATAATATAGTCTACTTATAAAATATTGGCTGGAAAATTTTGTCAGTTTGACAAATACAGAAAACAATAAATTATTCAATGATCTTGATTCCAGATGGTAATTTTTTAGAATCTAATATATTCAATATATCTAGATAATTAAATTTTATGATATTCAGCAATTATAAATTGTATTTATTTAATTTTTATACTCCATATAACATTCTGGCAGCATTTGATCAATCACATTTTTATACTTCAAGTACAACAGCAGTATATATCTTAATAATTAATTAAAATGTGTCTCTTAATTTTCTAGTTAGATGATATGAAATACGTGTGGAAAAATGCACAAGTGAATGAATAGCTGTGGGAGTGAGATTTTTTGAGACAAATATTCAAAACTAAATGATATTTGGATTATATATGTATTCAATACCACTGAGCCATTAAACATTTAAAACTGACTTTTTTTATTTCACTAGCTAGAGCGTGTTGTGGTTTGGGATAATACTAAAGCAATACTAAATGCATTAGACATGTAGGCAATGAAAAACAAAGAAACTTTAATTTCTGTTTATAAAAAAACACTCTATGTCCCAGAAATATTCTTTTGATTCCCTGAGCTTGGAATACTCTTGCAATACTGTTGGAATTATCTTTTTTAAATAAGTATTTTAATTTTTGCTATTATTAGGTTGGAATTGGTAAGGTAATATCCATAAAGAAATATTATTTTCCTTAAAAATCTCATCACCTTTATCAACAGAGCAGTATTTTAAAAAATATCTAAAACACTAATAATTATTTCTATTCATGGTTTGGCTGGATGTTTTGCATATTGTCAGCCTTATTTCCTATCTATATGTACTCTGCTGGACATTACAGCTCAGCACATAGCACATGTTTTCTTATTTAATCATTTCAGTGATGCTATAATATAAATATTATTTTTCCTTTTACCAGTGGGAAGATTATGGCACAGAAAAGATAGGTGATTTGTACCAATTTAGTTAAGGGATAGAGTTGTGAAATAAAATTTATCTAACCTGCAACCTAAGCTCTCTCAGCAACATTATGCTTGCAGAAATATAAATTTGTTTTTCATGCATTCAGTTAAATATACATGAAATCACATTTGCTAACTAAAAATGAAGGAAGAAACAAGCAGCATCCCTGATGTTTGCAAAGGAGTAATTAAATCACCAGCAAGTATAGAAGTAATACATTCTCTGACATCTAGAAATAAGAGAAAATAATAATATCATAAGGTTTTTGAGAGGATTCAAAGAGAATAACTGAGGTAAAATAAGGGAAAATGTTTATCAATATACCTGATGCAGAATAATCATTCAAAATGTTCATATCTTTCTATCAATGCCTTCTCAATATAAATAAAGTCAGAAAAGACAGACTAAAAATAATAATTTAGCTTTTGGTCAAAACAAACATTTATAGTACAGGTAAATCTTTCTCTACTATGCCAAAGACAAAATTAAGAAACAAGTTTTTGACTACAAAAATATACTGAAGGGTGTGCAACATTTGTGGAGTAGGTCAAACTCCTATGGAGTGATTTAATAATCATCTTAAATATACAATCTTAAATCTCAACTTGAAATCAGATTACAAACTGAAATCTAATGCTGTTAATAAACTATTTTTTATAATACTTAGAATTAGTACAAGAGAAAAATATGTGGGAATATTAGAAAAGAAATCAAAATTGCAAGTATTTGCAAATAAAATAATTGTCTAGTTATAAAGTGTGATCCTCAACTAAAAAGTCAATGGCATTTTGTGGACATTTTCGTGTTGAGTTCAGATTATAGTGATGAATCAACTTGGATTTGAATCGCATTTCTCTCTACTACTAATCATTGTAAAATAATCACCTCTCTTTTTTGTCATCAAAATGGGAATCATAATGTATAGGTCTTTGGTAAGGTTTATATGAATGGAAGCAAATAACCTTACATAGTATGTGCCTTATAATAGGTCTATTATAGGTACAGTTTTCACATAGCAAGAAAAGTTTGAAACATGTATAAATAAAATTTAGAAAAATTTCCATAGCCTGTAATATAAACTTGAATAGAGTTGCATACCATTTTAAGGATGATACTTACCACCCAGTTAATTTAAAAATTAATTGCAAAAAATCCCATAACCCCACTTTACAAATTTACAAAGTTGATTATAGAACTTATCTGAATGATTTTAGGCATGAGTATGTCCACATTATTTTTTAAAGGTACTAATAAAGGTGGACAGTCAAGACAACATAATGCAAGACCTTTTATTGAGTGTAGCCTTAACGGAGACATAGATAAATGTGTAAGTACACAAAATATGGAGTCAAAAAGCACAGTACTAAGTACAGTTAAAATTATGGTATTTCAAATCAGGAGGGAAGAGACAGAGTTAGGATAAGCAACAGTATATTTGTATACAAAGAAAAATTCCTATTTTACATTTAATGCAAAAATTCATTTTTACATAAGTTAAGAAACTAGTTAGAACAATTGATAACAAAGGTATACTAGAAGATACATTGGAGATTTTATATATATGTACATATACTCCATATATATACATATATAAAGCTCATACACATACATATATATGGTAAAAACATCTATGTATCCATATGCAGCTATATATGTATGTGTATATATATGTATATATACTCGTTACATTCATATATATGTTTATACATTCCATATATATACATATATAACACACATACACTTATATATGTTAAAAACATTCATGAATTCATATATATTTGGATATATATAAATTGTTTAAGAAGCTTTTCTAAACTTTATAGAACCCAGAACACATAATAGGAAAATATAGAAAGATGTGGGTATAGAGATGCTTAATTTTACACAATAATCAAAGCTGAAGAATGAAAGGAAAACAGAAACTTAATGACTGACAACATTTTGGAAAAGTCAACTATTATTTATGTCTTTATATGAACATTGAAAATAAATAAATGATAAGAAATCCATCTGGAAAAGATGTGAAAGTGTATAAAATCAATTACCAAAAACTGAGTCTAACCATTCAATGCATTTATGTTCAACCTCACAAGCAACAAAATGAATGAAAATCAAAATGATAAAAGGTATCATTTTATCAACCAACTGGATTAGTGAAAGTTAGGTAGACTCAAAGTGTCCAGAGTCATTAAGCAATGTGAAGATGGAATGAGTGTTGGCAAAATGAGATTAGTATAGTCCATTTTAGAAAGCAATGCGATTAAATATATGAATTTAAATGGTGTTTACAGTTTGACTCAGAAATTACACTTGTAGAAATCTATCAAACCCAGATGCAGTGGAGCGATGGAGGGGTTTAGGGGAGGGTGGAGGGGAGGGAAAATTAAAGACAAAACACTTCCATTGAAACTATGTACATATACAAAATTGTCAGTGTAATTCTCAATATCACACATGGGAAGGGGAGGGAGTAGGGAGGGTGCTGGGGGGAGCTCACCAAGTGCTGTGTGCATGTGTGTCCCTCACTCTGGACTTCATTATGATATAAGACTACAATGCACTAACACAAGTATATTTAAAAAGTAAGATTTGCAAGTGTGTTTATTGCAGCATTGTCATTATAAAAAATAGCAATTATCTAATTACCTATTGATTGGATTATTTCAGCACAATCTTTGATATATGCATAATATAGAATTATATGCACAGCATGGACATGTATAATATATTAATTGTTGGATACAAATTTGCTCATTGTCATAACAGAAAACTATAAACTACATAAATATCAATAGAAAGATTATTTATTTTTATATATTTATTTTACAGCATGATATAGAAAAGTTTAAAATTTGTTGTTTTGTAAAAAAATAAAATTGCATAATGATATGAATGGGATTACTCTATTTTTGTTGTTGCTGCTGTTCAAAGTCTACTCAGTCACACACACAGACACATGGACACACATGCCTTCTAAGTGGAGTTCCATTGATGGAATAGGATATAGGGTAGGCAAGAAACAAACAAAAAGCTTTATATTTTTACTTTATATTCTTTGTTATTGCTTAAATATCTGTGGACATATCTTTCACAAGTCGGTGCTTTAAATCATCTGTTCTCTTAATCAACTCTTGTTTCAAGTTCTTATTTTCTTGAACAGACCTAGTTCATAAACAAAGTGAAAGGAAGGTAAAGAGATTTCCCCATATAGTCCTGTCTTCACACAGGCACAGCCTCCTCTATTATCAACAGACTCCTCCAGAATGGTACATCTGTTACAGTCCATCAGTGTGCACCAATTACACATCATATCACCCCAAGTCCACAGTTTGCCTTAGGGTTCACTCTTGGTGATATGCATTCTGTGTTTGGTCAATTGTATAATGGTATATACTAATATGTACCCTATGCAATAATATAGAGTACTATATAATATTATATGTAGTATTTTCACTGACCTAAAAAATCCTGCGTTCTGCCTATTTATCCCTCCCTACCCCCAGTGCCTGGCCACAACTGGTCTTTTTACTGTCTCTATGGTTTTGTCTTTACGAGAATGTCACATAGTAGGAATAGTGTAATATGTAGACTTTCAAATTGGCTTCTTTCAATTACTGTGTATTTAAAGTTTCCTCCATTTTTTCGTGGCTTGATAACTCATCTCTTTTAGCACTAATACTGTGCTGTATTTTGTGCACTGTACAAATATTTGTGCACAGTGGATAAACGATGTGTCATCGTTTATCCATTCAACTAACTGAAAGAAATATTCTTTGCTTTCAAGTTTTGGCAAGTGTGAATAAAGCTGCTAAAAGTATCCATGCAGGTTTTGTGCATGCATACATTTTCAAATCCTTTGAGAAAAAAATCAAAGAGATGGTCAACTTTTACATTCTTCTTTCTCAAATTAGATCCCCTAAAACATTAGTGTTTAATAAATTGAACCAAACTGTCCTTTAAGTAAAACAGAATTTTGGCATTTCTCCCTAAGTTCATAGGAAAATAAAAATTCACGATTTATTTTTTCCAATTCTGTATTCACTTTAAATTATGTTAGCAAATTACTATAGGAAGTACAGACTATGGAACTTATGGGCAGGTTGTTCTGGGTTCAAATACTGTTCTTGTAAAATTTAAGAAGTTACATAACACCACTAGCACAATGGATATACTCATAGAAAATCTCAATAAAAGAAGATATGGATTTTATTCTTTATCTTAGAGCAAGGCACAAAGCAATAAGGTAGATGCAATGCACATTGCACTAAATTTCTACTTCCTTTTCCAGAATTAGAGCTACTACTTGGAAGTGGGCTGTCTACCTACTCACAGCTCCATTTCTTCTAGCACTCTGTAGCTAGGTGATAGATTTTTGTCAAAATGATGTGTAATAGTTTTGTGTTTCACTTATTACCTGAACCTTGGAAAATGCCTTCCATTAGTTTCTAATGCTTCTTCTGCAAACTGAATGCAGAGAATTCTAAGACAGACTTTCTCAACTAAATGTTTTGACTAAACCAGTGGTTCCCAAAGTATTGCACATTCTTATCACCTGGGAATGCCTGTCACATCTCATAGAGATTAAATCAGAATGGGGGGGGGGCGTGTTAAAGTTCCTAGGTGTTTTTAATATGCAGCAAAGTTTAGGAACCATTCTTTTAAACCATAGAACATGTTAAGTGATTTATCTGTTTTCTCAGTTCTTCTAAAGATTCACATAAATATCACCATGTTAGATGCCTAGAAGAGAAGTTAATTTATTTCATACAATATCTACCATAGGACAGTAGGCATATTTCTCTAGAAAAATCTTCTTTCCAGCCGGGCGTGGTGGCGCACGCTTGTAATCCCAGTACTTTGGGAGGCAGAGACCGGAGGATCCGGGTTCGCGGCCAACCTCAGTGCGCATGCGCGCGATTTCTCTTTTTCTCTCTCTCTCTACCTAGTGAGGCCCTCTGCAACTTCGTTTCAACTGGTTTCAAAAATAAAGCATTAAAAAATAGGGCTGGGGGCGTAGCGCGGAGGTAGAACGCCCCTGCGTTCAATCCCCGGCACCGCAAAAAAAAAAAAAAAGAAAAACCTTCTTTCCCATTAAGAAAAGCTGAGGGATATCAAACCACAAGACGGAAATGATGTGGACCCTTGAATCATAATGTAGATGAAATAAATACACACCCAACCAGGATCTGTGGTAGATCCTTACATAAAAGAGAAATAAATATCTACTTTGAACCAAGCATGATAGTGCATACCTATGATCTCAGTATTGGGGAGGCTGAGACAGGAAAATTGAAGGTTCAAGGCCAGTCTCAGCAACTTGGTGAGGCCCTGTTTCAAAATTAATAAAACAAAATGGAGCTGGAATGTAGCTCAGAGGTAGAATGCCCTTGGGTTCAATCATTAGTAACATGCACACACACACACACAGACTAGTTTGATAAACCGGTAGGAAACTGATGTTTATTTTTTATAGCAACAAGCACTATTTAAATTAATACAAATTTTATATCCTTAAACCACAATACCATAAAATTGTTTACAAATAAAAAAGCAGCAAATAAACATGCATAATAAGGTAGTCATTGAAATATCAATTGGTATAAAAATATAAATAAGACACAGTTATACTCTAAATTAAATTTGAAAGTATTTAGGCAAGGGAGAACTGAAATATATATATTAAAATTATTGTAAAATATATTACTATTTCTGAAGAAAATATAATGGATATTTTAACTACATAATAAGTACTAGTAAGTGAAAATATATTATCATAAGTAGCAATAATATATTGTAATGAAATTGAAATAGAAATAAGTATGCACATAGCTTATAGAATAAGATTAAAGAAATACTCAATAGGGAGAAGCTACATATGTCTCATTAAACTTCAAGGTGAACTGCTATTAGAATACAGATTCTTTCTTATAAACTTTGATGGCCATTACTGAAATACATAATCATTATGTGTGCTCAGGGACACACATGGTGTGTAGTAAGAGGATAATGCATCCATTTACCTGTTCATTAAAGCATTTTAAAACCTCATCCCTTTCATTGTTTTAAACACAGAATAATTTATTTTTGTACTAAATTATTGTGTTTGTTTTTGGTGAAGGACATTGCAATATCATTGCATAAAGCCAATGCATTAATATTAGGAATAATTTTGTTACATGTCACAGGAACCTTTTTCATTGGAATGCGTGGAGAATATTATTTTATGTCTTAGTAGGTAATATCCTACCTTTTTTGAGTAACTTATTCATTTTTATGCTATGAAAACTTTGAAGCTTTCAGGTGTTTACCTTTCTCTTTTTTGCTTATTTTTGCAGGAAGCCTGATGCCAAATGTATATCCAATTTCTAATAGCAGTGCAGCAACTTTATATATTTACAGTTATTTTGCTTAACATACCTTTTTCAATATACTACTCAATTTTATTACATATTTGCTATTAAGATGCTTCAAATATTTTGGGAAAATGGAATAAAATGTAAGTATATAAAAATTAGTATCACTCATACTGTTCTGCCTTATGTTTATTTATCTTTTTATTGTATTTATTCAATTACCTTCTCAATATATTCTTTGGCAAAAATCTTTTGAGACATTTTGTTCTACTGCATTAGTCACTGGGGATACAATGAAAAACAACACCCAAATCAAACTTGCTGTGCCAAATGATAGAGTCCAGAATCAAGCGGGAGAGATGCTGTTAAATAAATCATCACACAAACACATACACAATCATGAATGTTAATGAGATACAAGTGAAATTTCTGACTCTGAACACATCTGCTTTCGGGCCTCACTCAGGAAGCCTCCCTCTGAAGAAGCTAGACACTGTCATGTTTTAAGAGTGCTTTTGCATCTTTTTTCCTTCCTGAGGCTCTATGCACAGACATTTTATTTAGAATGGAGACAGGATTTGGGGTGAAGAAGACAGCTCTGTCCTGGAGTTACCATCTTCAAAGAAGAAGAAAGGAGAAGGGAAGGTCAACCCAAGGAGAGAAGAGTATTTACTAAGGAAGAAAGAGTAATGAACTACATCCACAACTCAAAGGCCATAAGCTCTACTTTCCAACTCTGAAACTTTAAGGATACTAGACTGGGCTATTGCATGCTTAGTTGTGATGTTATAGAACAGCAAGGTCTTAACTAATGATACATTTTCTTGAGGATAGTAAATATATTTTCAGATGGTTAGGTTTTTTACAGATATTAAACATTCTTAGCTGGGTATGGTGGCACACACCTATAATCCCAGTACTTGGGAGGCTAAAACAGGAGGATCCCAGGTTCATGGAGAGCCTCAACAACTTAGTGAGGCCCTCTGCAACTTAGTGAAACCCTCTTTCAAAACACAACAAAAGAAGCCAGGCGTGGTGGCGCACGCTTGTAATCCCAGTACATTGAGAGGCGGAGACCGGAGAATCCGGGTTCGCGGCCAGCCTCAGCGCTCTCTCACTCTCTCTCTCTCTCTCTCTCTACTTAGTGAGGCCCTCCGCAACTTCATGAGACCCGGTTTTAAAATAAAGTATAAAAACATAGGACTGGGGATGTAGCGCGGAGGTAGAACACCCCTGGGTTCAATCCCCGGTACCGCAAAAAAAAAAAAAAAACCACAACAAAACAAAGACATTAAATAGGGCTGGAGGTGTAGTTCATAGTAAGAACACCCCTGAGTTCAATCCCTAGTACCATTCAATCCCCAGTACCACATAAATACATATACATATATACATACATAAAATATTCCTGAACTCTACACACAATAATTTATAACAGAAGCTTTCTTTAATATGAATATCAAATTGCTCATGGTAGTAAGTATAATTTTTAAAAGGAATAACCTATATAAGGCAACCATAAAATTAATCAACATGAAATAAAAGTAACTGGAACTTTCTCAAGCAAAGTAATAGTATGGGGTCCCTATTTATGAAGTACTTTTAATGTTCTAGGCGTGTTCTAATTTCTAATATTTACTTGAGCTTATCCAAACCTTCACTCTGGCTTCCTTGTAAACCCACCAACACTGTTCATATCACACTCATGAGATCTGTCTGTTGTCAAGTCCATAGCATTACTTTATATATTGACTTTACTCAAATTTATATATAGACCCAGCAAGATCCTGTTTCAAAAACAAACAAAAAAATCACTGGGGGTGTAGCTTGGAGGTAGAATGTCCCTGAGTTCAATCACCAGTGCCATATGCTCTCTCTCTCTCTCTCTCTCTCTCTCTGTAGAAGACTGAATATTCCTTTTTTGAAATATGTCTTTTTTGTCATGATGTCATTATCTCCTAATTTTTATCTTATTTGCCATGCCTTTCTAATCTACTTTACTCCACATAATTTTATAGTCACTCTCATTTCTTTGTCTTACAAGGGATATTTATCAATTACATGTCTTTATATAATATTTATATAGCAATGCCCTCCTATTGTAGACTTCCTAACAAGATTCTCAACTGAGCACCATATTTATATATTTAGCTACCCAAAAGCTAGTTTTAACCATGCGTTATGAAAGTCACAACTTGATCATTTAAAAAGTAACTCTTCAATTTTACTCAATCTTGTATTATAATGGTCTTCTTTCCCTAGCATAGCTAAAAGTGCTATCACCCATCTTTGAATGATCTTTGATTCCTCCCTTCTCCTCATCTTCCACATACAATCCATAGCAAACGTTTCTGTGCCACCTATCACTTCCATTTCCACTACATTACCCATGTCTGGGCTCCAAAATGTTCTTGTCTGAACTATTGCCAAGTCTTGTAACTGGTATTCCTTATTAAAATTTATCTCATATTTTTCTTCTTAGACATTACAAATGACCTGATAAAAACATAATATACAATTGTAATCTCAGTACTTGGGAGACTGAGACAGGAGGATTTTAGGCTCCAGCTCAGCCTCAGAAATTTATAGTGAGACTCTCAGTAACCTAATGACACCCTGTTTCAAGATAAAAATAAAATGGGGCTGAGGGTGTAGCTTGGAGGTAGAATGCCCCTGGACTTGATCCCCAGTACAATAACAACAACAACACAGTAAATATAATCATGTAAAGTCTCTGTCTAAAATTCTTTGGAATTTTGCTGCACTTAAAATACAAACTCTTCACGATGCTCTAAAAGGACATATATGATCCAGGCTACTAGGTCATAGGTTTATCTATCCAAGGTTATCTATCATTGGATCGTCTATTCAAGGCTATTTTCTTAACATGTAGTTACATATTTTAAAAAAAATGTTTTTTGCAACATTCCTCCTTATATCTTCACAAAATTTAATCTTTACTGAATTTCAATTTCTTCTGCTAAAATTATTCTTATCATTAGCTTTCAAATGTAGACCATTCTTCTTCCAACCTCAGAATATTCTACCTCAGACTTTTGTACTTTCCCTTAATAGCTTTAATTTTTTATGTTTTTAATTTCTCACAATGTTTTTGACTATTCCCTCACTAGAATATAAAACATAAGGACAAAGACGATATCCGACCCATTCACATGTATACCTCCTGAATTAGATCATTGCACAGCAAAAAGTAGGCAATTAATGTACATTTTCTGAATAAAATAAAATTCTTGCTAAAACAAAATTTCTGAGAGTTTCTTCTTGCTAGTCATAAACCATTAATACCAAAATAGTGTCCTCCTCATTCACATGGTTAAATTTTATAATTATATTTGGAAAAGTTATATAACCTGGGATTTTCCAAAGACCCCAAAATAATGTTCTGAAATTGACACACAGTCCCAGGTAATAAAAAGGTTATTTAGATCTGATTCTATATTTAGTATACAACAGATTAAATAATGTACTGAGATTTCAGTTTTAAATGGTAAAGATATGCTTCTTAAAGGCACTGGCAAAAACCTGTAAACAATAGGGCTGGATCTTTTCAGGTAGAGCTGGGATCTAGTCTGAGATATCTATGCTGAGATATCAATTTCTTGCTCCAAACAGCTCATTAGTAACTTTACCAAGTGTTTCATCATATAAATACTGAACTTATATGAATTGGTTTTCATGGTTGAACTTTTTTTTAGTATTTTTCTTAAAACTCTCTGTTCTCCTTTGTGATGGAAGTGGCTGTGTGATAGAGGAGCTCGTGTTTTCTCTAACAAGAGCAGTGCATATGTTTCCAATGTAATCTGCAGCCTCTGTTGCTGGGTGATAGGAGAGGTGTTTTTAATCTCTTTAATGAAATGACCGTATTCTGCTTGATCTCAACCTGAAAATGCATACCCCATTGTGCAGCAACAAAAGCACAATGATACATTTTCCATAACACTGCTAAATTTCGTCTAAGAGCAGAGGTTCAGAAAAATGTGTTTAATCGCTACATGGAAAATATTGGCTGGTTATCATAGACCTGATAGGTGAAATACTCAAATTACTACAACAATTTACAAACTTAAAATGTTTGACGCAAAGTCTTTACTGGTGCATTCATCTTGAATACCTCCTGTAGTTTTAGACATAAGCAATATTAAAAATATGATAAACAAATGACTAATTATAATGTGCTCAAAAACATAATTGAAGAGATGTGTAAATCAAGAGATTGCCAAAACTCTACATAACCTTTCAAAAGGAAAATGTCCAAGAGGAGAAGCAATTAGGTGTTTAGCTGAATAGTAATAAAGGTACTAAAGCTCACGGGAAAAATGTTTAAAACATACCAGACAGCCTTTTTCATAGCAAGTATATAAGAAAGAATGTAAACAAGAGCTAATCTCAGAATTTATTCTAGGTATTAAATAGACTGCAGCAAATTTTCTAATTTATCTTCAAATAGAAGTAACATTAATTAAGCAAATTGATCAATACCCAGTGACTGCTTTCTGGGAAAACAGCAGGAACACAGAGTACCAAGGACAGAGAAGGTTAGGAACTAGGTAGATCACTCGCTCTGAATCTAAAAGAAAGGAAGTGGCATACTCTAGCTCACCTACTCTAAAACTTTATTATGTCATAGTCACCTGGAGGAATTGCTACAGTTCCGATTTATGGACTTCATCCTAGAGTCTCTGATTTAGTTGATCTGGGATGAGGCACGCACATGTGCTTCTCTAAAAAACTTCCAGGCAGTGTTGCAGTAGATCTGGGGACCACCCTGTGAGAATACCTGCAAGTCTAGTTAAAGAGAGAAGTTCAACTCAGTCTGAATAATAGCACAGCCCCAGAATTGGAAGCATTATATTCAATGTGTGACAGGAAACAATGAAGGAGCACAGAAGCCAGGAGATAAGAAACAGCTTAAGAAATGGAGTTAAATATGTGGTAAGGCAAACATTTCCAGGATATGCATAGCCTCATAACCCATTTTCCATTACTATAATGAAATATCTGAATCTGGGTAACTTATAAAGGATACAATTCTATTTAACTCACAAACTTGGAGGCCCAAAGTCTAAATAGTGTGATGATGGCAAGGCCATCATCATCGCATGATGAATGGCATCACAGTGGTGAGAGAGATGATATGGGGATAAAGAAAGTCGGAGAGAGGGTCTAGACCAGTTTTGTTTATAACAAGTCACAGGCTTGAGAATTAGCTGGGGTCTGCCCCAATGACCTCCCACTAGGCTCCACTTCGTAAGAGTCCCACCATCTCAACACTGAGGATCAAGCTTCCAACACATGAACCCTTTGGGATTAACCACTTCCGAACTGTAGCAGATAGTATTAAGAGGGAGGGGCATGAGCTGGGCGTGGTGGCGCACGCTTGTAATGCCAGTACTTGGGAGGCTGAGACCAGAGGATCCGGGTTTGCGGCCAGCCTCAGCTACTTAGTGAGGCCCTCTGCAACTTCGTGAGGCTCTCTGCAACTTAGTGAGCCCCTGTTTCTAAAAAATAAAGGCTGGGGGTGTAGCCTGGAGGTAGAATGGCCCTGTGTTCAGTCCCCGGTACTGCAAAAAAAAAGAGGGAGGGGCATAAGAGATGATATGACCTTGAGAGCTGCTTCCTCATGAATACAGTTATCCTTATAAATTGGAGGGAATTCTTCCTCTTTGATCTTCCACCTTCTTCAGTGTGAGGACAGAGCATTCCCCCCATCCCCTCTGGAGGATGCAGAGCTCAAGAAAACATCTTGGAAGCAGACATCAGACTCCCACCAGACAGGAACTTGCTGGCACCTTGGCCTTGGACCTCCCAGCCTCTAGAACTATTAGAAATTAACATATACACAATGGAATTTTATGCAGCCATAAAGAAGAACAAAATTACATCATTTGCAGGGAAATGGAGGGAACAGGAGAACATTATGCTAAGTGAATTTAGTCAGTCACAAAGAGTGAAAAGTCAGATGTTCTCCCTAATAAGTGGCAGCTAAGAGAATGGGACTTAGAAGGGACTCCAGACAAAGAAGGAGAAAACTTTAATTGAGAAAAGAAGGTGACCTAACTGAGGGAGATGGGAGGGGGGAAGAGGGAAATACACTAATGCACACGATGTATATACACAAACTTATCAGAGTCAATCACTATGCTGAGCATGGAAAGGAGGGAAGGGGGAGGGAATAGGGTGGGATTTGAGGGAGGGCTAAATGAGCAATGTATCCATGCATGCTTCTGATACCCTGATACTTATCAAAATGTATAACTATAATGCACCAATAAATGTAATAAATAAAATAAATAAATAATAAATTACTCATTATATGGTATAATTTATAGTGTATGAACAGACTATAACACCTGGAGGAGTTCTATGCTGAGCAAGAGAAGGAGGGAAGGGGGAGGGAATGGGGGTGGGAATTGAGGGAGGGCTAATTGACCGATGTGTGCATGTATACTTCTACCACCCTGAAACCCATCAAGATGTATGATTACAATGCACTAATAAAAAAAAAAGCCTCTCAAATAGTCTCAACCTAGCTTAGAAATTAAGGTAGATGATTAACTACATAGAACCATAGGCTTATCACAAAAATTCCTAATCAGAAATCAGACTATTGGAATGCCCGAACTTAGAGTACATCTACTCTTTAATTTAATTTATAGATAAGAACTCATGAAATTCACAGGTAGATTGCACGAGTATCTATTATACACTTATAATTTGAAAGGTGCTGTGGTCTGGGTGTTTGTGTCCCTCCAAAATTCACATGTTGAAATCTAATCCCAAGTTGGCTTTAAGACGTGGAGGTTTCTGAAGGTGACCAAGCCATGAAGATGGGGCTCTCATGAATGGGATTAGTGCACTTATAAAAGAAGCTTGAGGGAGCTTGTTTGCCTCTTTTGACCTCTTGGCATATGAAGGCACAATGAGGAAGCATCATCAATGAGAAACAAACCCTCATCAAACACCTAATTGGATGGAACACTGTTCTTGGACTTCCCAGACTTCAGAACTATGAGAAATAAATTTATGTTGTCTATAAATTACTCAGTCTTAGTCTATGCAGTCAAATAGTCTAGAAGTATGTCAGTGATTGATGAGATAAATCTATTTCTTCTTGATCATATATGCAATTCAAACTTCCTACCCTCCCTTTTGAGTTATATGTAATTATATGCCTGAGTTTTATCTAATGAGTTGTGATGTGTGTCCCTTTTTGCATTTGCATTTTTTAAACTGCCTTCACCATTCTCAACTTACTCTTTCTTTTTTCCCCCATGTACTGGATAATGACAGAGGAGAGTCAAGTCAAAGAAAATGGCAGAGTTATGTGGTAGAAAGAACCTGTGTTTATGTTTGATATTCTGAAGTCAATCTCCTTCTCCGGTCCCCAAAACTGGCATTGGACTCTGACATGTGTTAAGAAGTAAACACATTTGGTGAGGCAATACATTGAGGTGTTTTTCTTTTTCCAATTTTGTGTGTATGTGTGCATGTAGGTGTGTATTTACACATATTTACAAGTAGATCTCACTTGTTTGGGTAGTTTAGTAGTAGATTAAAAGTATCTACAAAACTTCTGCACTTTCTTCCATAGAGAGGGGTAATTTTGCTCTCTTTCTCAGAATCTGGTCACATTCTGTGACTACTTGACAACAAGAATATAGTGAAGTGATGCACCCGTTTCTGGGCCAAGTCATTAAAGAACTAACAGCTTCCACTTTATGTCTCTTGGAATACTCACTCATGCCATGCAGAAGCTAAAGTGGTCCCATGGAGAGTCCTAGAGACCTTCCAGCTGCGGAGTAAGCCATCTTGGAAAGGGATCCTCCTGCCTGATTTGAGTTCCAGTTGGCATTGTATGCAGCAGTAAAGAGTTGTTACTGATACTGCTGATTTACTATGTACAAATAGATAACTAGAATAGGGCTTTTCTTCCTCCCTAAATTGAAATGTCCATTATTGGAATTACTCTTTTTCCCAGGTGAATGCATTTAAAGTGCATTTATTGTACAGATATTCTGATTGCATATGTTACACATTCTTTGGCAAGAGACCAAAACAACAAGCATTGTTGCCACATAGGATGTGATTTTCAAAGTAAGGTAAATTTTCTTTGCAAAATTGGAACAAAATGAACTACAATGTTCCTTTGACTAATACAGTATTTTCATTCTTATGACACCAAACTATATAAAATCATAGAGAAGTCTTTGTATTCACATGCCAAATGGACTCCAATTTCTGATAAACAAAATTTTAATCCAAAGTAATGTCCACTAGGGGATTCTAGTTATACAAATATGTGGAAATACTTTGTTGCATAAGACTGTATAAAGTACATGATATAAAACATCACTGATTCCTTCCAATAAGTGCTACTGAATCATTGTGAAATAAAAAAAAATCCTAATTATTATAATTTTTGTGGTAGTGGGGGGTGCTCTAACACTGAACTACACCCCCAGCCGTTTTACTTTTTATTTTGAGGCAGAGCTCACTAAGTTGGCAAGTATGGCCTTGAACTTATGATCCTCCATCTCAGCCTCCCAAGCACTGGAATTACAGGTGTACACCACCATGCCCAGCTTCCTAAGATTTTTTGTTTTTGTTTTTGATGAGTTTTTTTCCATTTGGAACTACTAATGTGAGATATTATAGGACATCATAAGAATGCCATCTTATTTAGAAAAAGCAAGCTATTAGAAGACTTTTTTAGCATAAGAGTCTTATAAGCTGATATGTATTTCAAAATAATTACCTGTAATGCTGAGTTGAACAGAAAAAATAGGGGAATCAAGAATAGAAGTAGGCAGACTAGTTAGGAAGTTCTTTGCAATATTCCAGGTGAAAGATGATACTGGTTTAATTCAGGTATTTTGAAAGAATAACCAATAGAATTTGGTGATAAATTAACTGTTGTTAAAAGAAGAAGTCAAGAATATCACAAGAAGATAAAGGTACCAGTTAGTGAGATACTGAAGATAATTAGAGAGGGGCGAATTGTGTGTGGCATGACCAACTGTTGAGCATTGTCTGTGGTGAGTTAGTATCATAGACATCAAGTAGAACTGTGCAGCAGGCAAGTAGATATAGGAATCTGTAGTTCAAGGAGTCTTGGCAGAATGTCAGCAACCTGTCAGTAGCAGTGGCCAAAGCTACCCAGCTGCCGAAGTGGAACGCAAATGGAAAATCCATGGGGGGATGTGAAATCTGCATCTGTGACTCTGTGGATCTGTAGTCAAGTACATGGTGGTAAGTCTAGGGTCACTATTGATCAGCAGAGCCAGCATTTAGGGAAATTGTGGGGCATAGAGTAGAGCATAGTGATGATAAATAGAAATTCATCAGACAGCTCTGAATCTGTTAGTTACCATATCTGAACCCAGCAAGAATCTTCAAAAGGTTATGGACACTGCTTATATTATTATTATCATCATCATTATTATTATAAAGTTCATATGAATTTCTCTTTTGATTAAATATTTTAGAAATATTCAGGAAAAGGAATTCTTAAAAATTTAGGTTCCAGCATAATTGTCAACAGAGAACACTTTACCACACAGTGCACATCTAAACAATGTCAGCTTAGTATCTATATACAACATTTTAATTGTATTTAATTTCCAAATTAACACAATAGCAATGTCATGTTTCTGTCTAATGAAAAACAACTATTCCACATAAAAAACCCCAAACACTAACCTACTCTCCCAAACAGGATACACAAAGTCTTATTTTATGTCTTGAGATGATGTTCAATCTTTTTCTGAATCATACTTCCTATTTGATATCATTTAACTCGTATATCCTCCAATTTAAATAATGAAATTTAAGGTTGAGCTGGGTGTGGTGGCACATGCCTATAATTCCAGTACTTGGGCGGCTGAGATAGGAGGATCACAAGTTCGAGGACAGCTTCAACAAGTAGTTAGACTCTCATCAAGCTAGTAAGATACTGTTTCCAAATAAGAAATAAAATTGGGCTGGGGGTATAGCTTGAAGGTAGAATGCCACTGGGTTCAATCCCCAGTACCACAAAAGAATATAAAAGGCTGATTACTATGAATGCTTCTTATGTTTAATAATAGAGGAATGGAAAAAATAAAAAAATAATTTGCATATACGCATGTGTATACTTTCATTCATATATGTATGTATATATATATATATATATATACACAAAATGTATAAACATATGCACACACATATGTATGTAAGAAAACACACAAACACAAATATGGTAGAAATGGCTATCACTGCTAGTCTTCGTTGCTGTATTTGATCACGTGGTGCTAGTTGGTATGGACAATTCCATTTCCACAGCCTACTTCATATTTCCTTTGGTCTCACAAAGTGCCTTGTATGACTATAATTTCTTGACTGATAGGATACCTTGAACTTCAGTTTTGAAGAATCTGCATCATTAAGAATCCTGCCTATTTGGGTTGTAGTTTTTCATTAACTATTATCACAAGACATAGGAATACAAAGATATGCTCCAGAAAGGCTCCTCCATTTCATGTATTTCTCCCTACTCACATTGTCTACCAGAAACCATTTCTCCTTTAACAGTTGTAGAAGAGATTGTAAAAGGAAATAATGCTTAAACAAAAAAATGAATAAAATAAACTAACAAAGAGTTTTGTATTGCCGGGCGTGGTGGCACACGCTTGTAATCCCAGTACTTTGGGAGGCAGAGACCGGAGGACCGGGTTTGCGGCCAGCCTCAGCTCTCTCGCTCTCTCTCTCCCTGTCTCTCTCTCTCTCTCTACTTAGTGAGGCCCTCTGCAACTTCGTGAGACCCGGTTTCAAAATAAAGTATAAAAAATAGGGCCGGGGGCGTAGCGCGGAGATAGTACGCCCCTGCGTTCAATCCCCCCCGTACTGCAAAAAAAAAAAGAGTTTTGTATTAACCAATGATGATTACGTACCATGAACCATAGTATATAATTAATTCTTAATATCTGAGGATACGTGATTATAGGACAAATGTAGTATTTAACATGAAATGTGGGTTCAATAAATAGGAATTTTCTAACATAGACTCTCCATCAAGAAAGAAACTGTGAGATAGTAAACAAGGTAACAACATAGACTATAAAGTGAGAACCTGCCTTGATGTATAGTCCCCCTGATAGAAGGACTACTATATTTCTTGGCCTAATCAAGATTAGTCCGGGAACTAGGTCAGTATAGGCATTGAGGGGTTGTATCAATGAAGCAAACATAAAAAGCAAAAACAGAAGGAACAGAGGTAGTGAAACTCATGAAGACTCACAATTATCTTGTTTCTTCTTGGTTTGCGTATTTGTGTCTCATAGATCCTGGTGAAAAATTAAAATAAAAAACTCCTTGGCATAAGTCATAGATTGATTCTCTTGATAGTCTAGTATAAGCTAAATAACTAATTTGCAATCTATTTTATAGTGCCATAGCATTCTTAGCTTAAGGCCCAGGCTATTTGCTTCTTGCATATTTTAATAATGAATAAAGCCCTATAATGTTTACTGCATTTTCCTCTGGCTTGCAGAACTGAGATCTTTATTTTTTATGAATTATAGCTGCTGCATAATCATTAGCCTTTTTCAGTTGTGAACACCTGGAACATTTAAGTTGTCCTTTGCAGCATGGTATCTTCAGCACAAATAATTATGCATTAGCCCCAAATTTTACACCTTCCAAATACTTTACAGTCTGTGTTTTATTAGTTGCCGCTAAAAAACAAACATATAAATCATTTCGGGATTATTATCTTTCTTCCCCTTATTTGTAGAAGGAAGGACTCATAGCAAGCATGCTAAGGGCAGAAATCTGAATTTCTTTGAAACAGAAAGGCACTCAATGATCCAACCACATTCTAGTTCAAAACTTGAGCCATTTCTAAAGGAGTGAAGGGTTGAACAAGAACCTATTAAATATGACCAACTCACTATTATAAACTGAATTATTTTTGTAGATAATTCAGTATTCCCTTAGCCCATTGTTTCCCAGAAAACAATGTTTTCATTCTATTATAAATACTAATAATTTTCCAACCCCAGGTTTCTTTATATTTGTAAGCATAAGTTCCTAGCCAAAGAAAAACTAGCACTGTGAGGTGTTACTTCTTTTTTTCCCTGCAATTCATGAACATGGCAAAATTTATGACTGTTTTTAGGCTGGTATGTCTTTCAAATTCATGCTGTCTGATTTATTTTGCTCTCAATCTAATCTCATCTTCTCTGTTTCTACTGCACAGTTCTACATAATACAGATCTAATATTTCACTTTACTATATTATTCTATTCTGTAGCTCTCGGCTGTGTAACAAAGCATCATATGTTCTAGAAGGGTCTTTAACTGAACTGTGAACTACAAAGCAGATGGAAAAGCACAGATTTAAAAACTCCAAACCAAGTCTAATTCAGACATTAATTTTTTGCTGAACCATGAACTGAACTGTTATTTCCTGATATAATAACCATTTAGAATGTCAGTTTTAACTAGAACTAAGCCAATATATTTTTTATTATGCTGAACAAGAGGCTTAGAGGCTTAATTATTTTTTCTGTCTTTTGAAATATTCCCCACCCATGTCTTTTCATTTCTATTTCTGTGCTCAGTATCCTAGCACAGATCATAATATCCAGGCTTTAGTATTATTGTGAGGAATTTTAGTTTCTTTTCCTGAAGTTCTTTAAGCAAAATAGTCTTCAAATAAATGTTCTAACCCCTTCAGTCGTGTCATTTCGTTGAGCCAACAACCTTTTTAAGGCCCTTCTAACAGACATTATTAAATGTGAATTCCTCAGGTACATATTAACTCTTACCCCCATTTAATTCTATGCTGTCAAGTCTTCTTAGGTTAAATGCTTTGTAATTAGGCAGTTTCTACTTTACAATATCAACTGAGATTCAGGAAGAAGTTAAACATCTTAAAAATCTTACTCATCTAGCAAATCGGGGAGCCATGATTTGACCCAACATATGTCTGTTTTTAATTTATGCTTTTCCCATTACTTTTGGACCATATTATTACCTGTATTCTTTAGTATGCTTTCAGTTATAGTAAAACTGAATTAAAAAATAAATATATTCTTTGTATTAAAAATCTAGTCTTTACACCAGTCTGGTACAGAGTCTCAGTGTGTTCTTATTTGTGAGCTTGTTTCTTGCCTTTCATTTCACAGCTCTTCTTCTTTAGTGTTGGTTGTATTCTTGATAGAATTCTCTATTGGCAGTCCATGATGTCTGCTGGGCTCATGCATTTACATATAGACATGAATAACTACATTTGAGAGAATTACAATAGGACCAAAAGAGGCCCAATGCCCATCAGTCGATAAGGTAATGTGCCCAATACAGATATATGCTTGATTCACATTCCCCAGTAGCAGAATTGAATAGCAGTGGCTCCAGTAGTGGAATCAAATTCTGAAATATATGAACTAAACTGAGCAAGATAGTATGAACACCTGAATGAAAACTGAAGTCAGGTCGCCTCTTCTGAAGAAGAGAGAATAGATGTTGCTTAATTAGACACACAAACACCTGCTCTCTGACAGCACATGAAATTTGCTTTTCCAGGCCAGTTTCAACATGAGTTGCAAAAGCCCTCTATGATGATTGCCACTGTCATCACTTGGCCCATGTATTTCTGTGCTAGAAAAGTTTCATTTTCTTTCCCATAATCTGTTGCATCTATTTGTACTTTCTTTTTTTTTTTTTGCGGTGCCGGGGATTGAACCCAGGGGCATTCTACCTCCGCACTATACCCCCGGCCCTATTTTTTTATGCTTTATTTTGAAACTGGGTCTCACGAAGTTGTGGAGGGCCTCACTAGGTAGAGAGAGAGAGAGAGAGAGAGAGAGAGAGAGAGAGAGAGAGCTGAGGCTGGCCACGAACCTGAATCCTCCGGTCTCCACCTCCCAAAGTACTGGGATTACAAGCGTGCGCCACCATGCCCGGGACTATTTGTACTTTCAGACCTAGATTAAGTCCTATCATTTATGAATTTTCTCTTACTCATGCCCACTGAATTTCTATATGTTACTGAATTCTGAGAGCTATTCCAGGCATAAATGAAATGCACATATATCATTGGTTATTTTATTTGTTAGCCTCCTTATATAACTACCTTCATGCCTAATGAAGTGTTACTGTAGATCCTCAATTGATATGTCTTATATTTCCTGAAACTAAAATTATATTCATTATTGATTTATACAACTACCTATTTGAGCAGATCAATAAATCTTCTAGCTAGACTGAGTAAGAAGAAAGAGCAAATGTATAAATACCAATGTCAGCATTGAAACATGGGGCATTAATAGGGGCCAAGCATATCTTCAAGGGAACGTAATAACTCTACAGCTGTAAGTTAGAAAACTTAGATAAAATGCATCATGTCTTTGAAAGACATAAAGCAGTAGAAATAACTCAAGAAAAATGGATACATTGAATAGTCTAATATAGAAAAAAGGGGTTTAATTTATCACTAAAATTTTCCCAAAAAATAAAACTCCAGACACAATGTTTTCATGGCACTTTCACCCAACCATTTGATGAAGAAAAAAATAGAGATTCTGTGCAATCTATTCAGGAAAACTGAAAGAGAAGAAAGAGTTCACAACTCATTTTTGGACACTATTGTTATTTGAGTATCGTCATCAAAATTCATGTGGAAAGTTAGTCCCCATTTTGAGGCATTAAGAGATGGGATGTAGTTAGATCTTAAAAGGTGATTAGGTAGCCCTAATGACTGGATTAGTGTGTAAATGCATTAATAGATTAATTAATTAATGGGACTGTAGATTATCTTGGTAGTGTGTTAGAAAAGACAGTTGGGGTCTGTCTCTTATATGTGGCATCTCCGCATGTGATGCCTTATTCAGCCTGGGAACTCTGTAGAGAATCCCCAGCCATGAAGAAGACCTTTACTAGACACAACCCCTTAACTGTTGACCTCCCAGCCTCCAGAGCCATGAGCTGAATGAATCTTCTGCTTTGTATAAATTACCTGGTCACAGTTTTTTTATTGTATCTATAGAAAACGGACTAAGATAGACATCATTATTTCCCTGGTACCAAAAAAGGTATTTAATGAAAAGAAAAACTAGACAAGTATTCCTTAGGAATATGTACAAAAAATCCTCCCCCCAAATAGTAACAGATTGAATTTAACAAAATATCAAAAGGATAATATATCATGGTGAAATAGGGTTTATGCTGGAAATATAGGGCTAGCTTAAAATGAATCTGAGAATAAATCAATGTAATTCTCTCTACTAACAAACTAAAAAATGAAATAAATATAATTCATTACATCACCTACAATCTATGAGCAACTGTTATGGTTATCTCAATTCATGCAGGAAAACCATTCCACAAAGTTCAATAAATGTTCATGATAAAAATAAAAAGAATGTTCAGCAAACTCAAAATAGAGGGTATATTTATTAACCTGATAAAAGGTATTTACAAAAAACCTACAACTCACATCATACCTAATGGCAAAAGATTGATTTGTTTTCCTAAAAATGTAAACAAGGCAGTGACATCTTTTCTTACTATTCCTATTCAAAACGACACTGAAATTTACTGCCAATGTAAGAGGCAAGTAAAAAGTACATAAGAAAATGAAAATTGGAAAAAATAACTGCCTCTGTTTGCAGAATACATGATTGTCTAAGCAGAAAATCCCAAGAAATCTTAGAGCAAAAACAAAATCAAAAGATTTGTAGAGCCAATATATGAGTTTGAGTTGGCAAAGTCACAGAGTACATGGTCAATATACAAAAATCGGTTGCATTTTTATATATAAAGAATAGCAATTAGAACATGAAATTACAAAAATTACTATTTAAAACTGTATCAAAAATGAAATAATTCGGCATTAATATAACAGGATTTATATGCTAGAAATTATAAAACAACTCCAGAAGATATCAATAAGACCTAAATAAGTGGAGAGAAATACTGTTCTAGTAGATTTAAAGTCTCAACCTTGTTAGAATGTCAGCTTTCCCTAAATGGATCAATAGATTCAGTGCAATTGCAACAAAAATCCCAACCGAATTTGTGTAGATATTGACAATATGGAACTAAAATGTTGATGAAGCATCAGTGAAACTAGAATAGCCAATATAATTTTGAAAAACAATGTCAAAGGACTCCTACCACCTAATTTTAAGACTTACTATAAAGCTACAGGAATTAAGACAGTGTGATATTAACAAAGGATAGACACAAAATCAATGCAACTAGAAATAGAACAAGTACAAGAGAAAGCAAGTTGCCATAACAGAATCCCTCACACTGAGTAGTTAGCTTAAACAACAGAAGTTTTTAAGAATTCTAGAGACTGAAAGGCTAGGATCAAGGCCACCTCAGGCTGGGTTTCTTCTGAGGCCTCTCTCCTGGTCTCAGGCCACCTTTTCACAGTGTCCTCTGGTGATCTTTTCTCTGTGTGGGCACTTCCACTGTGTCTCTTCCTCTTATAAGAGCACCAATCATACGACTTCACTCAACCTTAGTTATCATTTTATTTTTTTATTTTTTATTTTATTTATTTATTTTTTTTTGCGGTACCGGGGATTGAACGCAGGGGCGTTCTACCTCCGTGCCACGCCCCCGGCCCTATTTTTTCTATGCTTTATTTTTGAAACCGGGTCTCACGAAGTTGCGGAGGGCCTCGCTAGGTAGAGAGAGAGAGAGAGAGAGAGAGAGAGAGAGAGAGATTGATCGCACGCGCATGCGCGCTGAGGCTGGCCGCGAACCCAGATCCTCCGGTCTCTGCCTCCCAAAGTACTGGGATTACAAGCGTGCGCCACCACGCCCGGCTCTTAGTTATCATTTTAAAAGTCCTATTTTCAAATAGTTACATTCTAAGGTACTGGGAATAACAATTTCAACAATGAAATTTGCAGGGGCAAAAATCAGTCCATTACTCCAGGTATTGGCAAACATTGTCTGTAAAGAGCAGATATAAATATTTATATTTCCATATTGTTCT
>PVJS01015081.1:0-39397 GCA_004027185.1 Glis glis
CTCAGTGGAGGGGCCCATCAGGAAAGCACTTAGAATGATACTGAAATTGGAGCAGTAACTGCCATTAACCAAGGTCCTGCGTTGTGGACATGTGCTGCGGGCCCTTGCTCTACGCCTCTGGACCTCCTGAATCCTGGGGGCGCTGGGCAGAGTTCTTGTCGTGCAAGAATTAAAAATAAAAAATGACATTGACTAAGAAGAATGTCAGTTTGACCATTTTTTGTGTTTCAGGTGACAAAGTCGTCGTCACTTACTCAAAAGGCCATCCCTGCGGTGAAAATAAGACGGCCTCCTCCGTGATAGAGCTGACCTGTGCAAAGACCGTGGGCAGGCCTGCGTTCACCAGGTGACGGGCGGGCAGCAGGAGCTGCGGAGCGCAGGTCTCCACGTGGGGTTGGGAACGCACTTGCAGGCCTCCAGAGGATTTGGGTTGTCACTGTAGGGTGGGGCCAGAGCTGCTGAGTGTCCAGTGCAGTGTGCCGCGCTGCTCTCCCCAGGAAGGATTTCCTGTGCAGCGCCAAGACGTGCTATTACTAGATTAATGCGACTTCTCTGGCTCGTTCGCCTGAGAAAATAGGCTTCTGACCTGGTTATCGCTCTTTGCGCTAGCTGAGCAGTATGTAACTGGGCTCTGTCTTTCAATGTCATGGTAGAAACAAGAGGGTGTTGATTGTACCGCTCAAAGCCAACTGCTCCAGCACCCTGTCTGGGACCCATAAGCAGGTGGGGCTGCCCCTGGGATGTTCTTGGATTACATTAGAATTCTCAGGCAGCTTCTTGTGCTGCTAGGGGGAGTTTGGCCAATAGGGGGAGTGTGTGAGCTGCTGTGTGGAAACAAACCCTTCTGGAATCTGGGCTTGGAAAAGGGCAGTCCCAGATATTGTCAAAGGACTTTCCAATGTATGAGTTTGGAAATCTTGTAAATCAGGAATTCTAAAATCTAGGAGCACATTTTTCTAGCTTTAAATGTTGCACGGTTTCTGTATTTTGAAACACTTGTATCAGATGCCTTTCACGTTGCTATATGTATGTTATAGTCATCTACCTTATTATAGTTCTGAAAAAAAGTGAATAAAGCCATCCTAAGTTAGAGCTGCCATCAGTGCTGTGCAGCATGGGGGCTGCCAGCTGGTCCCTGGGGGCCCTGGGGCGGTCAGGGAGGCCCACACCCAGTAGGCCAGGTATTTCCTGGGGGCTAGCTCCCTCCCTGCAGGGGCCCGGCAAGCGTCTGCCTTGCAGTTGCATCTGGCTGGGGGTGACTGGGGTTTTTGTCTTCTCCCTCCAGGTTTGACATCGACAGCTGCACCTACTACTTCCGCTGGGACTCGCGGGCTGCCTGCGCCGTGAAGCCTCAGGAGGTGTGGATGGTGAACGGGACCCTCACCAACCCTGTGAACGGCAAGAGCTTCAGCCTCGGGGATATTTATTTTAAGTAAGTGAAACATTTCCCTTTCGAGCATCGAAACATACTCAGATGTAAATCAGCAATTCAGGTCTTCCCCTGGCAGGAACATTGGAAGATAAATAGGCCTGTGTGTCTTAGTTACAGTTGCCAGAGTAGTCATTGTATTTTGCTTAAACCAAAGAAAAGCATTACTCAACTGTTAAGGTTTAGCACCAAAGATGGTGAATTCTCGTGAGTATAAAAATAAGGTCCCCTCCTACCTCAGTTTCTGAAAACCCCCAGGGTCAAAGCCAAAGCCCTCTGAAAAGCATGGTTGACCAGGAATCTTCTGGGCTCACCAGTTTGTGGTGAGCAGCGTCCCTGGGGCTGTCTTGGGGTCCACTGGCCCTATGGGGGCAGAGAGAGGTGTGTGTGGCAGTGGATGCAGTGGTCACAGCTTTCGAGAAGGGAGCCGGTGGGGCAGCTAGACAGCTGCAGTAGAAGTCGGTGGCCTTGGGGTCAGGGAAGAGCTGCCCTGGCTTGGGAAGGCAGGAGAAAGGGCCCTGCCACTCCTCCCGGGACTCAGGGTTACATGGTTTTGTTTACATGTCCCCTTGAAGGACTCTCAAGTCACTGTGCTCTCTTCTACTTTGCAGGCTGTTCAGTGCCTCTGGGGACATGAGAACCAACGGGGACAACTACGTGTATGAAATCCAGCTCTCTTCCATCACCGGCTCCACTAACCCCGCGTGCTCCGGCGCCAACGTCTGCCAGGTCAAGCCCAACGATGAGCACTTCAGTAGAAAAGTGGGCACTTCCGACAGAACCAAGTACTACGTTCAAGGTACCTCCTTGCTTCCCGTCAGCGCTCCATGCTGAACTGTCTAGAAGGAAGAGCTTTAAAATTTTCATCAACTAGCTCACTTCAGTTAAGTCTCAGATCAGTGTTCCGGGTCTCGTGTCTTGATATGCAATTTGTCAAAACAGAGTGAACAGTCCGCCTAAGACTGGAGCATCCCGCAGGTAGATCATATCTCAGTTAACAAGCAAACAGAAAGACCAGGGCTGCTAGATGGCAGAGGCAGGCAGGCACGTAGGCCGAATTGCCTTTGATTTGGCTTTAGGCCTGGGACTTCCTCTTTTGAAACTTCAAGAAATATTAGAGCAGGGTAAGAGAGTCCACATTTTCAACAGGATTAAAGGCATCGGTTGCAACAGCCTGAGTGTGAAAGGTGGGCATGAAAAAGGTTTAGCACTGGTACCAAGCAGTGTCGTCCTGTTCCTTTCCCATCAAGAGAGCGTTCCTGGAGGCCGCTCCTGCGTTTTTGTTTTAAGTAACTTGCCTTTCACTGTGTATCTTTTGTAACTTGATTTTTGAACCATATCAATGTATCAACTTTTTAAAATGTGTGTTGAAACCAGCAGTGTGTTCTGATTTAAAAGGGCTGCTGAGAGATCCCCCTGAGAGTGGATAAGAGGCTGCCCTCGCCCCCGGTTGTGGCCAGGAAGAAGCGCATGTTCCCACGCTCTGGAACTGAGTGTGTTGCTACAATAGCAGTGCCCGGCGGAGGGAGGGAGGGATGCCAGGAGCTGGGCCAGCGCTGCCGATGCCAGCTACAGAGCTGCGGCAGGGCCTCGGGCATGATGAGCTCTGCAGTGTCTCTGCTCAGTACGCCTGCCGCCCCTGGGTTGAATTGGGGAAGAGCACGTTCTGCTTCGTGGTCTTGGGAGACAATAGGAAAGTCATTTGATCAGCCTCATTCCCTCTCGTAACTCCACATTGTAAATGCAGCCTGCTGTTTCTCTTTCCTTTCTTACTCTTCAGTGACTCTACCAATAATTTGGAGTCGGATGTGCACATCACATGCTGATTGTGTTATGCCTCTCACTGTCCCATCTCCCCAGTACCTGGGCCCATTGGAAGTGCTCAGTAAATGTTGATTGACTGGCTGAAGAATTGCTTTAAAAGCCTTCAGGGGACCCTGATGTGCAGCGGAGGAAAGGCTAGGCTCCTTTTCACATAGCTTGGAGATCTTCTGACAGACTCTAGCCAGCCTCCCAGTCATACAGGCTGCTGATCCTACTGGCTGGTGACTCCTCACCAGCTGGGCAGTTTGCTCCCGCCCAGCCTCACAGAACCCTCTGTTCAGTTCCTGCCTTGGCTAGTCCCAGGTGGGAATGTGGGGCCCTTCCCCAGCCCATCCTGCACCACCTCTGCCCGGGGTTCCCCTCGTGGACACCTGCACCCTGCATTAAATGCTTGTCTCTGCGTTCCTGGATGATCCCAAAGAATCTGAGCCAACCACAGAGTTAGGAGGGTGTTCCCCTCGCTCTGACACCCAGTGCACGTCCAGGGGTTCCCCAAACTGCCCTCCCACTCGGTAATGTGACAGAACTCGCTGGAAGCTGTGGTACCCATGCTTGTGGTTTGCTACAGCAGAGCCGCATAGATTGCAGTCAACCGGGAGGAGGCTCACGGGGCAGGGGCCAGGAGGGAGTCAGACGCGGGCTCCCTCTCCTCCGTGGAGCCGGGATGCGCTGCGATTCCCACCCCATGTTGGCACTATGCTTGGGGTTTGCCAGGGATGTTGGCTGAACCTTGGTGTCCTGTTGGGGCCCCATCGTGTAGGCACAACTGATAGGTTGCCCACGTGGTTGATCTCAGTCTCCAGGTGGACTGATCGGCCTGTCCAGCCCCATTCCACATCCTACCGTTAGCCGAGGACAGGCCAGACCTCTTTTGGGGTGAGGTTAAACTCTTTACTATGTGCTTACTTAGTTCAGGGGCTCCATAAATGTGTCCAGTGGCATTTCTCGTGTCAGCTACGAGGGCAGAGTGCAGGTGGGCATTTGACGAAGTGTCTTTACCTGTGATGTTAAGTCTGCGCCTGCTTTCTGCAGCGTGGTCCGTTACTGGGGTTGATGGTAATGGTGCTGGGGTATCCGCCCCTTCCTGCTTGACAGATGGCGATCTGGATGTGGTGTTCGCCTCTTCCTCCAAGTGTGGGAAAGACAAGACGAAGTCCGTCTCCTCCACCATCTTCTTCCACTGCGACCCTCTGGTGAAGGACGGCATCCCCGAGTTCAGTCACGAGACCGCCGACTGCCAGTACCTCTTCTCCTGGTACACAGCGGCTGTGTGTCCTCTGGGGTGAGTACAGTGTCCCGGGCACTCGGCAGTTGTGCCCCACGTCCCCTCTCCAGCCGGAGCGCCAGGATGAGTGCGTGTGCGTGTCTCCCCCAGGGTTTTGTTGCAAAGTATTTGAACACGCACCAACACGTAGAGGTGATAATCAGTCCCCAGAGCCAGTGCCCTGCACTCGCGATGGTCAGCCTGCTGCTGCCTGTAGTCTGCACCAGCGTCACCTCTGCCCGCCACCCCAGCGCCACTCACTGTGCTTCCGCAGTGCGCACCATGTCCCCAACGGGACCCAGCCAGAGTGGCTCTAGCACGGTCCTGCACGGTCCCCAACCCTGCTCCCCTCTCCTGAGCTGTGCCTCATCTCTGCACGCCAGTGCGTCTTTTCTTTGGGTCCCGGTATGGGTTTTATATGGTAACACTTCACTTGCATTGGAGTGAAGTATTTTCTGTGTTTGAGTGAATGAAAATGATTCTGCAGATCTTGAAAATGAACCACAGGCTGGGTGTTCAGGGGCAGCGAGGGGAGTGCTGTTCTGCTCTGAGTGCTCCAGACGAGGGGCGGGGTGGGGGGAGAGGCTCTGCACATCATTTTCATATCCGAAGCTGTTTGTTTCTTTGTTCAGAACCACCTCTTAACAAATGCTTTCTTCTTGGGTCTTCTTTCTTCCTATTTTACTCAGGCCGCCATCTTAGACAGGCTTTCCATCCTCTATCCTATGATTTTAAAGTCAGGAAGAAAATGAATTCTTACCGCGGCATTTCCTGAGAAAGGGGCACAGCCTGCAGTGGGGAGATGATGGGGACGTCCGATCACGTTTCTTAGCTCTTCATTATTTTCATTATTTATGGATGTTAGCTCAGCAAAACACAGCCAGCTTCATCCTAGTGTATCCTAGTGACACGGCGTAAGGACTCTCAGCTCCAGAATCACAGACAGAGGCTACTGGCTGACATTTCACTCATGGTACATCTAGCTTTTGAGTATTTGCAGTGCTGTGGTGAGGTCGTTACAACATAAAAGGATTAAAACCAGAAGTTTTTTGTGAAAGAAGCAAAATGTGAATTTAAAAGTTAAAAATGAACTCCTCTCTCGCTGTCACCAAGAGGCTGATAGGCCATAAAGCACACCTTGCCTCCTGGTCCCTGTGTGGGTTTGGAGGAGGCCAGCCCGAGCTCCCATCAGGGCTGGGTGCTCGGATGTCAGGCTTGCTATGCTGGGAAACGGGGAGGCACCTCAAGGGCATGGTTCACGGGACTTGGGAGCTCCACCTCAGAATCAGAGAGGAAGGTTCCACAGAGCTGGCTTTTCATGATGTTCAGAATATATAGAACTGGGGTTGCTTTAATCCCTAACGCACTCATAGAGCAGTGAAGACTTGAAGGAAAACAGAAGATAAAGCCAACAGCAGTCACACTGCCTGTTCAGGATGACTGCCAGCACCCCTGCTCGCGCTGGGGTGGACGGATGGGGCGTCATGGACGTGGCCACCATACAGCCATCAGAGGAGGAGGGGGCTGCGTGGAGCTTTCTTTTACTTTATCAAAGTATAAATTGTACTCGTGTGTGTGTGTGTGTCACTGTGGATTGAACCTAGGAACATTCTACCTCTGAGTTACACCCCCAAACCTTTTTATTTTAAACAGGCCTTGCTAACTTGCTGAAGGTCTCACTAAGTTGCTGAGGCTGGCCACGGACTTGGCAATCCTCCTGTCTAAGCCTTCCAAGTACTAGGATTATAGGTGTTTGCTAGCATACTTGACTTACATTTCTAAATCAAGTATAAATATATAAAAAACAAGTAGCATTTGCCATCCAGATAGATGGTTCTTAGTTCTTTCAGCTGTCGCTTTAGAATCTGCTTCAGTGTTTCTAATGAACGTGTTCCCGTCTCATCTGTCGATTTCTACAGTGCTCTGTGGAGATCTAGCTCTTTCCCACTTTCCCCTATTTTCCCAAAATGGCTATTTCATAATTTGAGAGTAAAGCAGCAGTGTTTATGTATTTATGCTTTTGTAAAATAAAAAATCGTGCACTAAGTTAGAAATCTGCGTCTCCAGATGGAAGGGACCCACTGTGTGCCCGGCATGGTTAGCAGCAGCAACAAAAAGACCCACACAGTTGTGAAATATCAGAATAGCAGGTATGAGGAAGACGATAAAAGCAGCACAGGAAGCTAATCTACTGAGTGAAAGAATAAGTTAAGAAAGATTGAAGCCGGGCATGGTGGCGCACGCTTGTAATCCCAGTACTTGGAAGGCTGAGACCGGAGGATCTGGGTTTGTGGCCAGCCTCAACTACTTAGTGAGGCCCTCTGCAACTTAGTGAGACCCTGTTTCAAAATAAAGAACAAAAAATAAGGCTGGGGGTGTAGCCTGGAGGTAGAAGGCCCCTGGGTTCAATCCCCAGTACCACACACACACACACACACACACACACACACACACACACACACACAAGAAAGATTGAAATACTGGGCCACAGTATTATGTAAGTTGTATGGAAGAAATAGTTTCTTGTTAGTTGGACGACATTAATTTTAGACTTTTTATCTTGGTATGCTCGCCAATATTTTAAGAATACCCACTAATAATAGAACTATAGTATATAACTTCCAAAATAGTAGAGAAGAAGAGAGGGGAAAATGAAGTCCCCTCCCCAAGAAGACAAAAAAGGGGAGAAAACAAAATCAGAGACAAATAGAAATAACAACCTAAAACGGTAGAAATAAATCTAATTACATTAGTCATCACAGTAAATATAAATAGACTAAACTTCTAATTAGAAGACAAATTGTCAGCCGGGCATGGTGGCTCACGCTTGTAATCCCAGTACTTGGGAGGTGGAAACCGGAGGATCTGGGTTCGCGGCCAGCCTCAGCTACTTAGTGAGGCCCTCTGCAACTTAGTGAGATCCTGTTTCAAAATAAAGAAGAAAAAATGGGGCCAGGGGTGTAGCTCAGAGGTAGAATGCCCCTGGGCTCAATCCCCGGTACCGCAAAAAAAAAAAAAAAAAAGAAGACAAATTCTCCAATTGGATTTTAAAAACAACTCTGTTTACCGGGAGAGCAGTGTGCCTAAAAAAGATACAGAAAAGGTCAAAGACTAAGAAAAAAAATGTGCCAGCAAAGTAATATTCTGAAGGAAAGCTTGAGCAGTTGTGTCAACATCAGAGAAAGTGAGATGCTACAGAGAAAATATAGCGACCGAGGGCACGTGGGAACTTTAAAAGGGTCAGTTTGCTAAGACGCTGCAAGAGACCTAAACGCACGTCAGCCTTAATAAGCCTCTGTGTGGAACCAGAGTCCCGCAGAGCCACGCGCAGGGACAGAGGCCAGGCCACCTTTGCTCGGGGATTGCTGGGTCAGGGCCGCATCAAGGAAGGCTTTTTGGAAGATGGGGACAGTGGCGGCAAAGCTGGCTGAACAGACACAGAGAACACTGATCCCAGCGTTGGAGAATGTTATTTCTCTAGCTCACATGCAGCATTACAGGACTGTGGAAAAAATTAACCTCTAGCTCACATGCAGCATTACAGGACTGTGGAAAAAATTAACCGTGGAGCGGGCAAGTCTCTGCGAATATCTAAATAGCAGACCATAGAAACTAAGCGTATGATGTAATGAAGTTGAAAACCAAGAACAAATGTAACTAAAAATATAAACACATTAGTAACCAAAACCCACTTCTAAGTAATTCATGGCTTAAAGAAGAAATCAAAAGTAGAAATTCAAATACCTGAGAACGGAGCGGTGCTGGAACCGTCCTGGGAGCATCTGACGTCCTGAGCGGCCCGCGCGTTCCGGCTTTGAGGGGCGAGGTCTGCGGGGTCCCCGGGTGGCCCATTCAGTGGAGAGAGGTTAGTGGGGGCAGCCGCGGTAGGACTGGAGGACTGAAGGCCACGCGCTTCCTGCTGTTTTTGTCTTTCTGATGTTTTGGAACAGGTTGTTTGACCTAAGCTGAACTTAGAGCAGTTACCTGGTGTGACCGTTGGCTGCCCTGCTCAGTTATGTGGTTATTTTGGAGGCACATGTGCCATGCTTACCGTGTCTGAATGAATACCCAGCGTCCTCTGCGTCGGCCTTCCTTACTCGTGTGTGGCTGTGAGGTCGCCTCTGATCCCGAGTGGTCTAGAGACCTCTCATCGCTGCTCTCTGCCTTCTTGGGGGGGGAGGTCCTGTCAAGTTGTTGTTGTTGTTTGGTGTCTGTGGGCATGGTGGTGGCTCTGAGGGTCTGTGCTGGTGGGGAGGACGACATGACTGAGGGTTCTCACTGCCACCCGTCTTGGGGGAGCAGGCTGCGTGGGGTCCAGGCCAGCGTTGTCCTGAGTTCTCTCCACCCAGAAAGCACTGGGGCTGGATCCCAAGATGGAGCTGCCACAGAAGAAGCCGTTCCCTGGGCTGTGGGCTCTGGAAGAGGAGGGTGGGCCCTGGCTGTGCTCGGCCCTGCGGAGCCCTTCAGGGGAGGCATCCTTAAAGAGCCACTGTTCCCATATCTGCAGTTCAGGACACTTCCTGACGCTTGGAGCAGTGTCATCTGTTGTTATGCCCATCCCCTGCCTTAAACTCATCCTTGGGAGTGGTTTGGGTTCGGTTGCCGTTTTCGAGGTCAAGCGGGTTGGGTTTTACTGGGCTGGGGAGGCTGGCATGGAGTTGTCCGGTGAGCACTGGGCCCTGGCTGGGCACCCTGGCCTTGCTGCGGTGGTTGCCCTGCTCAGTGACCGGCTTTCTTCATTTTCCTCCCAGGGTGGGCTTTGACAGCGAGAGCATCGGACGAGATGGGCAGGGACACCAGGGGCTGTCGGAGCGGAGCCAGGCCGTGGGGGCGATCCTCAGCCTACTCCTGGTGGCACTCACCGGCTGTCTGCTGGCCCTGCTGCTGCACAAGAAGGAAAGGAGGTAAGGAGCCAGCCTCGGGCTCAGGCAGCAACGATGTCTTCAAGTCCTTAGTTCAGAACTCTATGGCAGCTGGGCGTGGTGGCGCACGCTTGTAATCCCAGTACTTGGGAGGCTGAGACAGGAGGATCCGGGTTCACAGCCAGCCTCAGCTACTTAGTGAGGCCCTCCGCAACCTAGTGAGACCCTGATTCAAAATAAAGAATAAAAAATAGGGCTGGGGGTGTAGCTCGGAGGTAGAATGCCCCTGGGTTCAATCCTCAGTTCTGCAAAAAAAAAAAAAACTATGGCAGCAGGCTCCACAGTGTTTTTAATCGTCTGCATCTTCATGACATGAGTGTATGATTGACCAGAGTTCTGCGCCATCCACCAGCGAGGCTCAGGTTCTGAGCTCATGTCCACAATGGGGGACGTGCCCTGGCCCCTCGGCTGGGGCCCGCAGAGCTGGCACATTGAGCTCCTTTGTCCAGAGATTAATAGAAAACTATATCTCTTTATGAGAGCAGACTTCCTACTGATCAGCTAATGCCTCTGCCCTTCCCTGTCTAATAGTGAGCATTTATTAGGTGCCTGCTGTGTGCCAGGTATGATGCCCTCCTGTTGCTCTACTTTGCTGGGTAAAGGGGCTTGTCACAGGACTGTCGAGCGATGTGTGTGTCATATGTTAGGCCCTGGGGAGGTGGCTGAGAAGTACAACCTAAGGCCATCCACACCCGAAATGGAGAATGGGGGTGAAGGTCTCGGGCTCCGGGGAGAAGGGCATTGGCAGTGATCTGCGTGAGCCAGCGACGGGTATTCTCAGCACAAGCAGCACATCCTGCAGCTTGGGGGCAGCAGGGAGGTGGGGCCCTGTCATAGTTGCATATGTAAAACTAGAAGGCATGTGGTAAAGGACTCATGCAGACCTCATGACTCGGAGGCGGGACAGGATTTGAATCTCTTCTGAGTCCAAAGCCTGTGTTCTTTCCACCGAATCGTGACAGGTACATCGGTTTATAGCTCTGCTTTCATTCGGTCCTGCGTTGCTCAGAACGTCCATGCCTGGGAGGGGTGACACACAGCCATCCCCACCCAGCCCTCAGGAGCTGCAGACGCTGGGCTGCGGCCGGCCAGGGTAGATCTCCCAGCCCTTGCTTTTTCTACCCTAGACTAATTATGATCTCCTTTTTTCCAGGGAAACTGTAATAAATAAGCTTACCAATTGCTGTCGAAGAAGCTCCAACGTGTCCTACAAATACTCTAAGGTACTTTCTGCTGCATCTGTGGGTGACCGTTCCCGCTGCCCACAGCGCGGTGCTGTCGATAGCGTTAGAGTGTCCGTCTGTGATGCTGGCAAGAGTAGAGCCGGGAGGGGAGGCCATTGCCATAACCTCTCGGCCTGACCGAGGTTTCCTCTTCTTTCCTTCAGGTTTCTCTCATGGTTGCACTGATTTCCTTAAGAGTATTTGATGTTTAGGTTAATTGCTCATTTTTGACTAGTCTTAAAACCCATGCTGACAGCAGTTTCTGTGCCTCTAGCAGGGAGGTGATTTCCTTCAAATAAACTAATAGGAGAGGCCTCATCTGGGTCAAAAGGCATACATACATTTGTGGCTCTTGATCTGATGTGGATTGGCAAATTGCTTCTAAAAGTAGGCTCTGGCGGGAGTCCTTGTGTGGCTTCTCCCACGTACCGAATGCCCCTCCCCTGCCACAGTTGGCCCCTGGATGAGCTCCGCCACGAGGCTCCTGCCACAGGGCCCCGCTTCCTGCCACCTGCAGCCCACCGGCTGGGTTCGCTGTTACTACGAGCAGGCAGTTGTTGCCAGTCCTGGTGGGAACCTGGGGATGTAGGGATGATGATCGGTGGGCAGCGGGTTGTGCCAGCAGGGAGGGTCCCTGGTGGGCGGGTCATGCAAGGAGAGTAAACAGAGGAGGGAACGGGGGTGTCTGCTGGGCTCATGCGTCTCTCCTGTTGCTCCCTGGCAGGTGAACAAGGAAGAAGAGACGGATGAGAACGAGACGGAGTGGCTGATGGAGGAGATCCAGCTGCCCACACCGAGACTGGGGAAGGAGGGGCAGGAGAACGGCCACATTACCACCAAGTCGGTGACAGCAGAGGCCCTCACCTCCCTGCACGGGGATGACCAGGACAGTGAGGATGAGGTCCTGACCATCCCCGAGGTGAAAGTGCACTCAGGCCGAGGGGCGGGGGCAGAAAGCTCCCACCCCGGGAGAAACCCACAGCGGAAGGCCCCGAGAGAGGACGATAGGGCGGGGCTGGTCCCTGGCGAGAAGGCCAGGAAAGGGAAGCCCCGGCCCGGACAGCAGAAGACGGCGAGCTCCACCAAGCTGGTGTCCTTCCACGACGACAGTGACGAGGACCTCTTGCACATCTAACTCCATGGTGCCTACAGGAGAACATGGAGTGGCGGGACAGCCAAGCACCTCCAACCAAATAAGACTTCAGCTCGACGATGCTTCTGTCATTTTGCCTTTAACAAAAACTGCTTCAAAAGGGAAGAGTTTTTGTGATGGGGGAGAGGGTGAAGGAGGCCCGGCGCCGCTCCTTCGCGATTGTTTACAGTCAGTGGAATACGGCGTTGCTCGAATTGGCCAAAGGGCGGTACCTGGTGCCAGGGTTTTGCCCCAAGTCCTCATTTCCAAGCATAGCCGCCGCGCTTCTAACAGGTGCCGGGGCCGGACGCATCTCAGAGGGCTGTTTGAAAAAAACCCTTGCTGCTTTAGACCCGATAGGGTATTTGACCATTATATTTTAGCATCTTAATTCTCTCCCCCTATTTATTGACTTTGACAATTACTCAGGTTTGCGAAAACGGAAAAAAAAATAAACCAAGATATCAGCTACCGTTTCTTCTTGCCGGCAGGGGTGCAGTGCACTGGGCGTCCCTGGTGAACGGGGAGCTGTCAGTGCGGGGCGGTTTCTCGTGGAGTTTTGAACTGGTCATTCATGCGTCCCCCGAGCTGGAGTACCCCTTCTGTCTCTTCTTTCTGGCTTTCCGTTTCTCGAGGGCACACGCACGTGCGCAGGGTCTCCGAGTGAGTGCCTAGATTTGGAGGGTCGCCTGGTCTATGCCTTCCGTCGCTAACGGCTGCAGCTCTTTGCATGACATCTTCAGTTCCAGGTGTACAGAGCACATTCATCAGTATTGGTTCACCCGCGGGGGAGACGGCCCAGCCGAAGCGTGTTGATTCTGTGCGTGTGAGCGGAGCTAAGGCATCGGGGAAAATGCCTTCTCTCCAGGTTTGGGCTGTAGGTCTCATCTCTTCAGGTTCTCATGATACCACCATTACTGTGCTTATTTTTTTAAGAAAAAAATGTTTATCAACCATTCAACCTATAAGAAGCCTTAATTTGCACAGTGTGTGACTTACAGAAATCGCACGAAACGTGACAGGCCAGATGTCAGCCCAGCGTTGCGTTTGCGTTTGCCTCGGCTCGCGCAGCCCGCGCGGCTCCTGGTGGTGCAGGACAAGGGGCAGGCCCGGGGATCCCCGCTGGCTGTTGATTCCTTTCTTGAAGTGTTTAATGAATGACTTTTCTCGCATTGTAGAATTGTACATAGACTCAGTGGTATTCATATTTCTGAAAAGCAAACCACCCTACAGAATTTCTTGGTTTGTGCCTGGTTTGGCTGGCTTATTTGATTTCAACATGAGTGTATTTTTTAAAATTGATTTTTCTCTTCATTTTTTTTCAATCAACTTTACTGTAATATAAAATATTCAACAATTTCAATAAAAGATAAATTATTAATTGGGTGTCATCATTGGCTCCCCTTGATAGCGAACTCTTGCTGAGCTAGTGCCAGTCTGACTGCCTGGCTTTTCTTTCTATTAGGTTTCAAAAACCCGTTTGAGTTTGGGTTTTGACTTTAGTGACCTCCTTGGCCCTGCTGAGCAGCACTCAAGTCTTCCTCAGGAGTCTTCCATCTGTCCGTGTTAACGCTGGTTCCAGTGTGTCTTCTCGGCTTTATCTAGATCTGATGTCTTCTCCCTCTCCAAGTAGACCTGTTTCCTGCTCACCAAAACAGCCACAGCAGAGTTAGATTCCAAGGATACAATAAAGTGTCTTTGTGTGCAATCCAATCTAACATGGGGGTATTTCTCCTGAATAAACCCATAGTCTTCTATCTTAAATTACTCAGTTATTGAGAGCTACTTACATATCGACATGAAAGCAGAAGGTACTATAGTAGCCCCTCTTATCCATAGTTTTGCTGTCTGAGGTTTCATTTGTCCATGGTCAACTGCGGTCCAAAAATATTAAATGAAAAATTCCAGAAATAAACAATTCCTAAGTTTTGGCTTGTGCACTGTTCTGAGTAGGTGAAATCTAACGCCATCCCACGCCATCTGCCCAGCATGTAAATCATCCCTTTGTTCAGTGTATCCCCTCTGGAGACACTGCCCAGCCATGAGTTGCTTAGTACGGTCTTGGTTATCAGGTCGGCTGTCTGTGGTAGTTTACTTAATAACAGCTCCAAAGCATAAGAGTGAACAATGCTGGCAATTCAGAAACGCCGGAAAGTGCTTCCTTTAGGTGAAATGGTGGAAAAGCTCTTGACTTAAGGAAAAAAATAAATCATAAGTCGAGATTGGCTACGATCTACGGTAAGTTATTTCTTACTGAACCTAATTTATAAATTAAACTTTATCACAGATATACATGTATGGGGAAAACCTAATATATATACTATAGTACTCTCTAGTTTCAGCCATGCCCTCAGGGACTTGGGTGTATGCCCCATGGATAAGGGGGACTGTTGCACAGCGTTAAAACCAAACTTCTTAGAGTTGACATCCTTCTTTCTACCTCATTTTTAAGTTACAAGTTGGTTTTACTTTATCTTTTAATTAAGGATTTTGCAACATCTCTCCTGAGACAGATATTGCAGGGTTTTAAAAGGTTTGCATTATAACCCAAGTCACTGGTCCTCAGGCACTGTGTCTGGGAGCTATTCTCCAAGCCATTCCCACTTCTGCTAAGACCATGGAAGCCCTTGCAGTCACGGGGCGTCTGCAGGGACCTGCTGGCCCACTGTAAACTTGATGGCTGGGAAGTGTGTTGTCCATCCTGTAGACTCCTCCTCCAGTGCTCTGCTTCTGCCCCTCGAGAAGAAGTGATGACAGTGTGAGTACATTTGCTGACTCTTAAGAACCTGCATCATTGGGCCGGGCGTGGTGGCGCACGCTTGTAATCCCAGTACTTCGGGAGGCGGAGACCGAGGATCCGGGTTCGCGGCCAGCCTCAGCTTTCTCTCTCTCTCTCTCTCTCTCTCTCTCTCTCTCTCTCTCTGTCTCTCTCTCTCTCCTTAGTGAGGCCCTCCGCAACTTCATGAGACCCAGTTTCAAAATAAAGTATAAAAAAATAGGGCCGGGGGCATGGCGCGGAGGTAGAACGCCCCTGCGTTCAATCCCCAGTACCGCAAAAAAAAAAAAAGAACCTGCATCATCTCTACCCTTGAGCCTCTGAAAAAAGTAGAGCAGCCGTCCATCCAGTTCTTGTTATAGGTACTTTTATGGCACCTTCCCTGATAGCAAAGAGAAATGTAAATCTTTTCAGAGAATTTTACTGATAAGAGTACAACCCTGATCACTTTTTTTTAGCCTGACATTCCGTGCCCCTACTTTGGTCCTGTCCATTGAATGGCAGAGACATGGCATGCTTGGGGGGGGGGGCGGCTCAGATTCTACAGGACAGCCCGTGCCAAGCTCTGCCATAAGGAGGAAGCCTGGCTCTGACCGTGAGCTTTTTACAGCATCTGAAACTGTTCACCAGCCATTAACACAGCAGGTTACACATGAGTCTAGGAAGGACGCTGGTTGCTTAGTCGTTCGACCACTGTGGGGAAGTCTGATCCTTCGTATGTGGTGAAGGACCCATGTGCTCCTAGGCCTTCTTTCTTGGGGATCAGGTCACAAGGGGCCAGTGTGTGTCGGGGACGGCATGCACACAGCTAGATGTCTAGAAATCCCCTTTCTTAGCTTTTGAAGAATACCTGGGTTCAAGGAGGTGCACACATCTGGTTGCGTATTTCTCCGCTTCTCCGATGTTGACTTATTGGCTCCGGTGTTGACTGCCGTGCCCTGCAGCCAAACTTTCTGGACTTTGTTCTTCCATAATCAGGTAAATGCACAGTCATGGTGAGCAAGGGCGGGCGGCCCTGTCACCGCAGGGGCATGCAGTCCTCGGAGTTCCAGGGGCACGATGGCCATGTCAAGTGTGAGGACAGTGGCTGGGAGGGGTCAGGCCGAAGTCGCCCTATGTGGGCCTCGCATGCAGGAGCTTGTTCTTGCCCTGAAAGCAGCTGAGAGCCACAAGAGGTCAGGTTTGCATTTGAGAAGATGGAGAAGAAAGTAAAGGACTAGAGACGCTTGCCATCTTGCTCCGGGGCTTGGAGCTGAGGCCCTGGCTGTGCGGAGGCCCTGCTGAGAAGCACAGGCTCGGCCTGGAAAGAGGGCCTTTCCTAGAGGGAAGAATACATTTTCTTTAGAGGGAAAGCCAAAATTGGGCTTCTGAGGTTTTGCAATTTTTTTGGGGGGGTGTACTGGGTGTTGAACCCAGGGACCTTCTGCCACTGAGCTATACCCCCAGCCCATTTGAAACAGGGTCTCACTAAGTTGCCAAGGGTCTCCCTAAGCTGCTGAGGCTGGCCTTGAACCTGCGATCCTCTTGTCTTGACCTCCCAAGTATTGGATGGGAGTGTGCCACTGTGCCTAGCTCATTTTGGATTTCTTTATCTCTTACTCTATTTTGTATTTTGACCATATGCAAATCAAAATCAATACAAAATCATTCATAACATTACTTTGATACTCCTAGTGTTAGAACACAATTATATGAATGGTTTTGCTGGTTGTCACCCCTGGGGTGGGTGAGAATAAAATCTGGGTTCACGGCAGCATGTCCAGGGGCAAGCAGCTGTGGGAAGCCGCCCAGAAGCGCCAAAGCAGGGAGGGGAAGGTGGAGGGTGGAGCCAGAAGCTCTGCCCAGGGAGCCAAGAATTAGCGGGAGGCCGGAGGCCACATCCAGACGGGGCCTGAGACATCTCCCTTGGCTTCAGATTTTGTTTTTAAATTTTGAGGCTGAGCACGTAGGCAGTTTGAAGGCATGGGACAAAGAAGGCTTGTCCCTGGCTCATTGGAGATGAGGTTGTCTTCCTGATGTTGTGCCAGCGCCAGACCCGAGCACGTCCTTCCTGCAGACAACCGCCTTCCCAGGCCACAGCGCTGGCACCGAGGCCCTACGCGAGCGTGGGCGCGTCGCCACCTCAGCCTCAGGAGATGCCCTCTTCGGTAGAGGACCTGTGAGAATTGTGTGGCCGTGGCCATGTCAGTTTCGTGTCCCTTCAGTCTAGAAAGTTCCTCCTTCCTTTGACTTCCATGCTTTCTCCTTGGCTTTCAGATGCTGTCTTCGCCCTGTGTCTTCACATGGTCATCCCTCAGTGCGTCTGTGTCCTAATCTCATAAGGACAGCAGTCAAATCAGATTAGGGCCCTCCCATGTGACCCTTACTTATCTCTGTAAAGAGCCTGTCTTCAAATAAGGTCACTTTCTGAGGTACTATGACACGATACGGCAGAGCAATAGAGGCAGGACAGGCCAACAGCAGCTGCCACGGCTCCCCCAAGCTCCTGGAGGTGGGAACCCAGAAACTTCTCAGGCTGGGCTCCTAAGGTCCCATAGAATCCCTGGGGGCGCCTTACACACACACACACACACACACACACACACACACACACACACGCAGTGATGATGCATCCATAAGAATGGGTCCGTTCACAATACTTGAGTGTTCTCTGTCTGCGGGCACTGCCAGAGCTCAGGGTTGTGAGCAAAGTGGATTTCCACATCTCAGGGTCCTTAGTCTCTGCCTTTCCATCAGACACCAGTCTGGGAAACACTTTCTCCAGGACGGGGAAATGGGAGTGGCCAGGAGGACACTGGTCACCGGGTCTCTCTCCATGGCTGCAGGAACAGCAGTCGCCGGCTCTCTTTCACCTCGTGCCTGTTCGTGACCCTTGGGTATAAGCCGCCCTCTTGCCCAGGGCCTCGGGTCACCTGCTGATTGCAACCCACAAGCTGAGAATGAGCTTTACATTTTGGAAGAGTTGAGAAATCCCAAGGGGGTGTTCCAGTCAGCATTCCTGCAGCCATAATCTAGAGACCTGACCATGTAACTTAGAGGAAAGATTTATGTTCTTATGGTTTCGGGCTCAGTCCATGTGAGGCCGGGGACTGCGGATCTTAGAGCATGGCGGCAGGAGGAGGAGAGAGGGAGAGCATATGGGCTGTGCTCCTCACATCGTGGAGGCTGGAAGTAAGAGAGAGAGCAGGAGGAGGAACCATTTATATACTCCCCAAGGCTGCACCCCCAGGGACCCACCTCTAGCCACACCCTACTGGCCTGGGTCACCACCCAGATAAACCCATTGTAATGGATTTATCCACTGCTGGGATTACAACCCTCATGACTCAGTTACATCAGTTCCCAACATTAATAAATGAGCTCTCTAGGGGACATTTTATATCTAACTATAACAGCTTGTGTCTCCTTCAGTGTAAAGCCCAGTGCTGGCGGAGCCCTCAGGGCCCCACTGGCCCATCCCGTCACCTCCATACCCTGGTGGCCCTCCGCACCACGCAGGCTTCCTGGCTAGCCCCACGCCAGGTCCCACAGGCCAGACTCAGGGCCTCTGCCCTTGTGGTTCCTTGTTTCTGGAACACTCTTTCTGTAAACATCTGTGAGGCTCTCCCTCCTGCCTCCCCCTAGGCTCAGTGTCACCCAAAGAGGCTTTCCCTGGCCACGGGCTTTGAGAGGCAGCCATCTTCTGCCCGTCCTTCCCCGTGGAGACTATCCGGTCACTGCGGTGTTCCTGGCACCATCTGCGGGGCCTGGCAGACACGGTGCTTATATGTTTTTTCAGACACTGTTTACCTGTGGAATGAATAAATGAGAAGGGGAGCGAGTGAGCGAGTGAGTGAGCAGAGGGTCCCGTGGGTGACATCAGGGCAGGAGGGCGGGGAGGGGCGGGAAGCTGTGGAGAGCAGGCCGTGCCTAGCCCTGAGTCCCTCCGTTTCATAAAGCAGTGGTCTGCCATTAGTTACTCCATTTGGAGTTCAGGTGCTGAGGGGGAAGGACTCCACACCTTGTCTGTACAGCACAAACATAAGACACAACCTGGGAAATAAATAAATTGTGCTAATAAAAATGACCACCTGGGAACTTATCAAATTATATCAGTAGCACATGGCCGCATGGGTGTGTTAACCCCATATCAGAAAAACCAGGCCCACGCTCTTATTGAACACATCAGACCATTGAATGAAACAACCCCTCATCTGAGACCCAAGAAAGGAGGAGCACCCAAGACTGGCCGCAGCAGCACCCTCACCCCATCATCCGGTCACACGTTATGAACCTTGACCGGCAAAATCTTCACAGCAATGAACCTCCCATTCGCTGTCCCTGGGCTCCAGCTCAGCATGGTTTCTCCTGCCCCCAAGGACACCGCAAGGCCCCCTCAAGCTGACATCCCAACCATCTGGACCCTCGCTCCAACAACTTTGCAGAAGTGGTTCTTTAAAACTCTAATGTGAGCCGGGCGTGGTGGCGCATGCCTGTAATCCCAATACTTGGGAGGCTGAGACAGGAGGATCATGGGTTTGAAGCCAGCCTCGGCAACTTAGCGAGGTTCTTTGCAACTTAGCAAGACCCTGTTTCAAAATAAAAAAATAAAATAGGGCTGGGGTGTAGCTCAGAGATAGAATGCCCCTTTGTTGGTGGGAGGGTTAGGGTGGGTCCTATCACCAGCACCACAAAAGCAAACAAAAAAACCCCAAAACAACTGCTGTGTTTTTTATGCCTCCTACAGTGACTGTGTTCCTATCGGCCCTCTGCCTGTGCTCTTGGCAAAGCCTCCTGCTCCCCCGAGGCCACCTTAGCCATTTCTTAGCCTTTCTGCAACCTCTATATATCATTGTGTAAAGTATGATGTGTGAGGAGTATCATAGACATTAGAAATTAAGATTCGCATAAAAGAACTTGTGGTCATCTCTGTCAGGGCACCAAGTGAATCGTGAGTATTTTGGATGAATTGCCACCCATGAGAGCGAGGTAGCTTGCGAGTCTATTGTTGTTCAATAAATTCTGACAATGTGGAAACAGGTTTGGTCTATGGTAATGACAGCGCACTCATGCACAGCAGTAGCTGAGACGCAAGCAGGTCCTGTGGGGAGGAGCTGGGCTGGGACAAGGCTGTCACATGGACTTCCAGGCCATGAGTGTGGTCATTTGGGTACTAGGACAGCGAGTCCCCAACTGGAAATGGCACTGGTACCTGGACACCGAGTGCTCATCCTGACCCCACCATCTGGGGGGCTGGCCTAGCCCGTGTTCCCAGGAGCCCTGCCTGACAGTGGCCTCTGGCAGTACATAGCCCCAGAGCTCTGGAGGTGCAGCCGGGGCCAGGAGAGGGAAGCAGGGGTTTAGCACGTGGCTTCTGGTTCACACGTGAGCTCTGGCAATTGGGACAAGATGTGTCCAGGACAAGCGAGACACACGAAGGCGGTGGACCTCCTGTTCAGCCCCTGGACAGGAGAAGCAGAGGTCACCAGTGGCCTCGACCCATGACTGCAGCCAGGCAGGGAAGGCCCGCTATACAAGGAGGGCCTGACCGCCTTCCGTGCCATCTGGGCCACTCTGGGTCAGTGGGGGGTGGGGACGTGAGACATGAGATGGGGGACACTGGGGAGCGGGGCAGGTTGTGCTCCCTCCAGGAAAGGCAGCCCCACAGAGGCCCCTGGCTGGGGCCCTTGCTGAGTGCCCCGCACTGCTCCCCAGCTTCTCTGGAGTGTGACAACTGTCCCTTAGTGACCTTCAAGTCAAGGTGTTGTTTTGGAAGAAGGTGCTGGGGGTCGGGCTTCTGCCTCTCCACAGTGGTCCCCTCCTGATGGGCACAGGGGCCCAGTGAGGAGGCCAGAGCGTGGGGCAGTGCAGAGGCCTCACTACGCCTGGGGCAGGGGAGGCAGTGGCAGCTTCTGCCCCAGCCAGCTGCTCCCTGGCCTTCAGGACTGCAGGACAGGCAGCAGGCCTGGTCCCCAGGGGGCTACTTGCTGAATCAGGGCTGATCTTGTCCAGCATATCTGTTTCCCCACCACCCTGCGTCACAGCCCTTCAGCAGAGACTGGTCAGCCCCACTGGTCTGCTGGCCACACTGGGAAGGTCGCCTGGATCCTCCAGCAGCTCCTAGCGCAGCCTGGGGGCCAATGCCCCGTGTGCGGGCTGGGGCTTGAGGGGCGGGGCTCTCCCCATCTCTCTCTCCCTGCTCTTGCTCCTGGTTCTACCCTATCTCCTCCCTGGCCCCCAGAGGTACCAAGGCCCAGGATCAGCTGTCCTAGAGCAGGGGAAGACACCCCTGGAGCTTGTGTCTCGCTGGACATTCGGTGAGTTGAGCTGACCCACGGAAGTTCTGGAAAATTGGTCTCTGACGTTGAGGCTTGGAGAGAATTGACTTACTGAGACTTGGCCTGAGCCAGTCACAGGACATGGGGCAGGTGACTGCTGCCTTAGTCTGTTTTCTGTTGTTATAAAAATATATACCTGGCGCACGCTTGTAATCCCAGTACTTTGGGAGGCGGAGACCGGAGGGTCCGGGTTCACGGCCAGCCTCAGCTCTCTTTCTCTCTCTCTCTCTCTCTCTCTCTCTCTCCCCCCCCTCTCTCCCTGTCTCTCTCTCTCTCTCTACTTAGTGAGGCCCCTCGCAACTTCGTGAGACCCGGTTTCAAAATAAAGTATAAAAAATAGGGCCGGGGGCGTAGCGCGGAGGTAGAACGCCCCTGGGTTCAATCCCCGGTACCGCAAAAAAAAAAAAAAAAAATATATATATATATATATATATATATATATATACACTTGGGATTGGTTGGATAATTTATAAAGAAAGGAGGTTGATTTGGCTCATGGTTCTGGGAACTGGAAACCGGGCGCTGGTGAGAGCCTGTGCCATTTCAGCTCATGTCAGAAATCAAAAGGGCAAGTGGAGCTTGTGGGAGAGAGGGACGAGGGGGACAACCTGCTCCTGCAGTAACCAGTGCACTCTCAGGGAACCTCGCGAAACCTTCGTGAGGGTGGAGCGCCGTGACCCTCACACCTCTGAAAGGCCGCTCACCCTCAGTACCATCATACTGGCAATTAAATGTCCACATGGGCTCTGGCGGGGGCATCTATAACTCGTGGGGACCTGACATCTTTCAGATCCCCAGTCACATGCCCTGTCACCCGTTCTCAGATGGGCACCGTCCCCCGCCACTTCACCCCCTTGCAATTTTAGTTGCCCAGGATGCCTGGCCATCCCTTCCTGGACCCGAGCCTTGCGCTTGGGGGACTTGACGAAAGGGAACGATGCAGAGGTGGGGAAGGGCCTGTTCCCTGGGCCAAGCCAGAGGAAGAGGGCCAGAGCCCACCGAGCAAGGGGAGGAGCGACTCCTGCCAGAGCCTGCAGCTGCCTTTCTGCATGATTAAGGGGGCAGGGTGGCTCAGGCCGGGCCTGGCGCTGCGGAGGTGCAGCCCGTGTGTGTTGAAAGCGGGACCTTTGCACCCGTTTGAGAGGACTGGGCATTTCTGGGGCTGGCAGAAAGGGTAAACATCCAGCTCTGAGTGTACCCCCTTGACCTTCCTTTGGGGGGCTTTGCCTCCCCGCTCCCCCCCGCCAGGATGTGTTCAGCCCTCCCAGCAGCAGCCCAGAAGGCTGAGTGCTCCAGAGGAAAAGACTCACAGGGAGGGCATTTCCCAGCGCGGTCCCCTCGGTGGGCATTGGACCAAGCCAAAGGATTGCTGGGCTCGAGGTCCCAGCTCCACGTGCCCACGAGCAGAGGGGTAGCACAGGGTGCCCTGAGCAGCACGCACCCGTCTATCTCCTGCTCCCGGGTTCATGGAGACGCCCGCCCCTTGCGTTACCAGCTCTTCTGGGACTGAAACAGGGACAGGGCTGGGTGTGTTTTGCCTGGTGGCACTTTGATGCCTCTTGTCAGCAAGTCTGGGCCACAGCCCGCTGAGGTCTTCCACCAGTGCAGAGGTGGCCCCAGACACCGGAGCTCCGGCTGCTTCACAACCAGGCGCCCAGCCTGCTCTGGGGAGGCAGTGGCCCCTGCCGAGGTCACAGGTGGGTTCTGGAAAGCATGGGTCTGTTGGAGACCGCTGGGTTGCTCTTTGTGGAGCGTGGAGGAGCCTCATGGCCCAGTCCGCCCCACACGCCCCGAGGCAGGGAGCGCTGATGAACGGGGAGGGAAGAAAACGGAACTCCTGGCTCCCACCTCTGTGTTCCAGGGTGAGCTGGGCCATGCTTTGTATTTCCTGGAGCAGGATAAAGTGGCCCAGGTCAGAGCCTGGGAGCTGAAGGGCCCACCAGCATGGCTGCCCACGTGTCCTCGGCAGGCTGCAGAGGCTCTGGCCTGGGAGCCCACCTGGGCATGGTGGAGGATAAGACCTCAGCGCAGATCCTTCAGGGAGGGAGGGAGCAGAGCAGAGCCGAGCTCACCCACTCCAGACCACACATGGGCTCAGACCCCGGCGCCAGGGTTTGCCTGTCTGCTGCTGCGTGACCATGGAGCGGGCAGCCACAGCGTAGCCGGATACCCTGCGGCAGGCTGTCAGCCACGGCTATGGCCCCGTCACAAGGCTGGTGTGGAGAAAGAGGTGCCTCCAAGCCCATGAGCTTGCTGGTAGGATCCAGTCCCTGTGGCTGGGACCTGGGTCTCAGCTGCTCTCTGGTTTTCAGCAGGTCCCTGAGCTGTTATCATGCGAGCCTCTCAACAGGGCCACCGGCTTCCTCAAGCCAGAGGGAGAGACTCCAGAGGTGCATGTTGCAATCTTTGTGTGTGTGTGTGTGTGTGTGTGTGTGTGTGTGTGTGGTAGTGGGGATTGAACCCAGGGGTGTTCTACCTCTGAGCTACACCCCCATTTTATTATTTTGAAACAGAGTCTCGCTAAGTTGCCGAGGGCATTGCTAAGTTGCTGAGGCTGTCCTCGAACCTGCGATCCTCCTGTCCTAGCCTCTCAAGTACTGGGATTACAGGAGTGTACCCCTGTGCCTGGCTGGCCATTGCAATTTTATGTGACATACCACAGAGGTGTTGTTTTTCATCTGTTGGAACAGGTTCTGCACACTCAAGGTGTGAGCATGGGAGGCGGGGTCTGGAGCCACCTGGCAGTAGCTTGTATACCCTGCTCATCCCCCCCGCCACCCCTTGCTGGGCCCCCCTCACCTTGTAAGACCCATATGGGGCAGAGGGGCCAGTGATGGGGCCCCGTGGGACCCTGACTGGCTGCTGTCACTGCCCTGTGATTGTTCCTTCCTAGGTCTGTCTCCCTGAGGTACTGTAAGCTGCTTCGAGTTGGGGACTGCCCCATCTGCACAGTGCCTGAAATACACAGGGACTCGCTAAATACTTGTGGAACGAGCAAAGGACCCCTGACCTCCAAGGCTGTGGTGGGAACTAGTTAGATTACACACACCTTGTGCTCCAAAATTGGAGGCAGTGTTTCTGACGTGGACAGTCACTGAGTGTGGGTGGTCCTTCACTGTCCCCTTTTCCATGAGAACTGGGGTCTGGAGAGCCAACCCACGACCTGGCTCAGACGAGGCGTGCCCGGGGAAGCCACGGTACAGGGCGTGGAGCCCTCTTTAGTTAAGGTACTGTAAACCACTGTGCCCTCTAGTTGGTTTGCTACCTTTGATTTGTCTGGGTTATAAAAAAGTTCCTTCGTAGATAATCTCTTTGGAAGGGCCCGAGAGGTGGAGGAGCGCCGCGGGCCTGCTCGTCTGCTCTCTCCTCTTGCTCTGCAGGTGAACACCAGCGCTCTCCGGGCTCTAGCTGGGCTGCTGGCCTCTGAGCAAAGCAAACAGTGCAGCCCTCCCACACCCTCCCTCACACCGGCACCACGAGGTTAAAGGTCACTGCTGGTTAGTTGCAGTCCAGATGTGCCATGCTTGGACAGAAACTTGATTTCAAATCATCCCATCTAAAGAGCTTTAAATGACACATTGAAGGCAGCACTGCAGCCCAGAGCAAGTCTGGCCAATTTGATGAGGGTGCCGGCCCAGCCATGCCCACCGTGGATGACGTTCTGGAGCAGGTCGGGGAGTTTGGCTGGTTCCAGAAGCAAGCCTTCCTGACCCTAAGCCTGATCTCAGCTGCCTTAGCCCCCATCTACCTGGGCATCGTCTTCCTGGGCTTCACCCCCGACCACCGCTGCCGGAGCCCCGGGGTGGCCGAGCTGAGCCAGCGATGCGGCTGGAGCCTGGCGGAGGAGCTGAACTACACGGTGCCGGGCCAGGGGGCTGCGGGCGAGGCCTTCCTCCGCCAGTGCATGCAGTACGAGGTGGACTGGAACCAGAGCGCCCTCGGCTGTGTGGACCCTCTGGCCAGCCTGGCTGCCAACAGGAGCCACCTGCCTCTGCGCCCCTGTCAGCACGGCTGGGTGTACGACACGCCGGGCTCCACTATTGTCACGGAGGTAAGAATAGGTTGTGCATTGTGGGTAAGGTGGAGCATGCAGGGGCGGGAGAATACGAGGCAAATCCTATGTGGCTCAGTTTCACATCAGGAAAGAGGGAGGGTCCTACTTCCTGCGCACTAGGAGGTCCCAGCTCTGTCCTGGTCTTGTGCCTCCTGGGCCACAAACTCTGGGCATTAGAAGAGGAAGCGGAGGCTCAGAGGCAACACAAGCAGATACACTGGACTGTTGGAACCTGATTCTACGGGGGAGGGGTTCTCTCCTTCTCCCACCAGCTTTTCTCTTGAGCCTGCAGACTTCACTCAGGGCCCTGTTTCCCCACCGTTGGTATTATGGAACCCCTCCCTCCACTCTAGTGGTGACAAGTGACCTTAACGATGGCCACCGAGGAGGAGTGGGATTGCCCTGCCTCTGGAATCAGACTGTTTGATCCCAGCCAGGCCCTTTACCAGCTGGGCATCACTGGGTAACTTACTCAGCCTCTCTGAGCCTTCGTTTCTTGCTCATTAATCTGGGATCATAATCACCTGCCTCACAGTGTTGTAAGATCCAGCTGAGAACTGGGAGGGTGCCGGCCAAACATTAACGGAGCGGTGCCGTGCAGTCCTCTCTGTGGCTTGTGAGGTTGCGTGATGGTGTCCAGGGGGCCTGGCTTGGATAATATAATCAGTTCCCTGAGCATTTGGCTTTGGGAATCTTTTAACAAAAGGTGCCACCAGATTTTTTCCTTTCTTGGACCCTCCTAACAAGTGCAGGTATTTCTTTTTTTTGCGGTACCGGGGATTGAACGCAGGGGCGTTCTACCTCTGCGCTATGCCCCCGGCCCTATTTTTTTTATACTTTATTTTGAAACCGGGTCTCACGAAGTTGCGGAGGGCCTCACTAAGTAGAGGGAGAGAAAGAGAGAGAGAGACAGGGAGAGAGAGAGAGAGAGAGAGCGAGAGTGAGAGAGAGTGAGAGAGAGAGAGAGCGCATGCGCGAGCTGAGGCTGGCCGCGAACCTGGATCCTCCGGTCTCCGCCTCCCAAAGTACTGGGATTACAAGCGTGCGCCACCACACCCGGCAAGTGCAGGTATTTCTATTGGAGAAACCACAGGTCCACACCAGGCCAGAGGCTGAGCACAGCTTGGCTTTGGCGAGGACACTGCTTGCTGTCCACCCCAGCTGTCGACCACCCTGACCCCACACTCGCAGGGCTTCTCAGGTCCTTCCGCTCCTCTCCTTGATGATTTCAGCATCAACACGTTAAGGGCTATGTTACGGTTTAGATGCAGAACGTCCCCTGAAAGAGCTCCTGTATTGATGTTGAAAGTTGATACAATTAAATCACGTGGACTCTGATCTCCTCAGTGGATTTACTGGGTGGTAACGTGGGCGGGTGGGGCGTGGCTGGAGGAGGTGGGCCCTGGGGAGAGTGGCCCTGGGGACTGTGCTCGTGTCCTTGAATCCCCTTGCTTGCTCTCTCTTGCTTCTGGCCTCCGTGATGTGAGAGCGGAGGACTCGCTCTCTCTCTCTATCTCTTTCTTTCTTTCTCTGCCTCCTGCTGCCATGCCCTGAGCCCCACCGATGTCACCTGGCCTGCCATGGACTGAACCTTCTGAAATTTCCAGAACTGTGAGCGAATAAATCTTCCTTCCTCTAAGTTGTGGTCAAGCGTTTTGGATGACAGCAGTGAGAAGGCCGAAGGAGATGGGAAAGCCCCAAGTCCCCTCCCCCGGCCTGCTCAGCACTCGGCCTGCTTACCCGGGGCAGAACAGGTGTGGGCAACTTGCTTCCTGTGCTATTGAATGGACGCCTGGTCTCCAAGGCAACAGGTTTCATGACTCACCTGCCAGGGATGCTCAACTCTGTGGGCAGCTACAAGCAGACCAAGATGGGGACCTATTTGTTCTCTGGGACTGAGACATTTTCTGATTTGAAAGGATCTGATGCAATCGTTCATCCCTTCTGTCATCCATCTCTTTGTTCAATCACATGTTTTGAGCTGCCCCTCTGTCCCGGCACTGGGAGTGGCACTGAGGGGCAGAGGGGTTGCTGCAAGGGCTCCTCGAAGAGTCTGCCGTCTCATGGAGAGTGAGAGGAGAGGGTGAGCATGAGACCAGGGTGCACAGCATGGCAGCCCCAGGCCACGCGTGGTAAACTATGTGCAGGGGACAGAGGGGCTGGTGGCCCCGAGGAGGGACAGCTCCCAGCTGTTGAGCTTATCTTGGGCATCTTCCTGGAGGAGGAAACAGGTGAGGAGGGGGAGCAATTATTGTTTCTCTGAAATTCAAATTTAACTGGGCACTCTATATTTTTATTTACTGAGTCTGGCAACCCTACCTTAGTGCCAAATGAAGGAGTTTGGTCTTATTTAGGCAGAGGAGCAAGATGATCCTAGCTAGACCTGTGACCAGTCCAGAAGCAGGAAGGTGCTGGGGTTGGAGACTTCATGAGAGGTAGGCAGATGTATGAAGAACTCAAGAACAGAGCCCAGATGAGAAATGTCAGTCAACATGGTTGTCATGGGAACAAAGGGAAGGCATGATGCAAGAGGCCGAGCTATTGCATGGCTTAAGAAGGAGGAGCCCAATTTGGCTGAGGGTTCTAGTTTCCCTGGAGCAGAGGAAGGGAGCTACTGAGTGCTGGGTGGGGACCCAGCTTGGGCAGGTGGAGAGGTGGTGACCTGCACCATCAGGAACAGAGAGGGGGTGACAGATGCCAGAGGACAAAGACAGATTTAGAAGGGAACTGCTAAGCCGGGCGTGGTGGCACACGCTTGTAATCCCAGTATTTGGGAGGCTGAGGCAGGAAGATCTGGGTTTACGGCCAGCCTCAGCTACCTAGTGAGGCCCTCCACAACTTAGTGAGACCCCGTTTCAAAATAAAGAATGAAAAATAGGGGTGGGTGTGTAGCCCGGAGGTAGAATGTCCCTAGGTTCAATTCCCGGTACCGCAAAAAAAAAAAAAAAAAAAAAATAGAAGGGATCTGCTAAATCAGGCATGGTGGCATGCACGCCTATAATCCCAGTACTTGGGGGGTTGAGATAGAAGAATTGCAGGTTCGATCCCAGCCTCAGCAATTTAGAGAGAGCTTCAACAACTTAGTGAGATCCTGTTTCAAAATAAAAAAAATTAAAAAATGGGCTGAGGGTGTAAAGCAGAAGTAGAATGCCCCTGAGTTTAATCCCCAGTATTCCCCCCCCCCAAAAAGAGGAAGATCTGCCGTCTGCACAGTGAGTGAAGGAGGGGCTCCAAGTGATCCCAAGAGCTAGAAGTTGGGTGAGGATGTTGCGCTCCTGGGAGTGTTCTTGGAGGGACGGTGAGGGAAGGAATTTACACCGGCTGGGTTGGGTTTGAAGGGTGGTGGGGTCACTGGGAGCATGGGGCGTGGCAGGGCAGGAGGGCGGTGGGAATTGGCTCCTGGACAGGCATTATCTCCCACTTTAATTCTCCCTTCCAGTTGTTTCCAAACGGCCTTTTCCCCCATGCCTTATCCTACACTGAAGATGATTATTGCAGAATTAACTAGTTATTCATTTCTGTAGAACTAATTTTTAACTTGGCGTTGCCTTGGACATTGGAACTTGGGAGGGAGATGAATGCTCTTATTTAGGCGCCAACTTCGACTCCCACCTGGGGCTCAGGGACGGGGTCCTGTGGCCCCCTGGGGAAGGACTGTGATGCTCCCTGGCTTTTGACTCCCCTGTCAAAGGCTTCTGTTCTATCAGCCATGGCTGCAGCCATAGCCCCAGCACCAACCTGGGGAGCGCTGGCTTCCATCAGCCACGAGCACTGAGCAAGAGGCAGAGGGGAGGCAGAAGCCGTGATGTCAGGACCCCGCCTAGTCCTAGGGGTCACCTGCATGCCCATTTGTGACCTACAGAGGCAGAATCCCCAGAGAACTGGGGATTGAACCCAGGGACATTCTACCTTCAAGCTACACCCCAGCTCTTTTTTTGAAACAAGGTCTTGCTAAGTTGCTGAGGGTCTTGCTAAATTGCTGAGGCTGGCCTCAAGCCTATGATCCTCCTGTTTCAGCTTCCCATGTACTGGGATTACAGGTGCCCTGCTTTGAGAAGAGGTATTTTAACAAGGATCCAGGGCTTTGAGAAGAGGTATTTTAACAAGGACCCAGGGCACCTCTTGTGATGAGGCAAATTAGAGAACGGATGTCCTGTTGCTTGGTGCACTGGGCTGGAAAGAGTTGCCTGGTCCTGGGGGAATCCCAGCAAGAGCAGTGGTTAGACCATGGAGACCCCTGCCCTTGCCTTAGGTACAGCCCCACCACTGGCCTCTCGTTGGGGCGTGGCCTGGCTCAGCAGGGTGCACAGGTGTGCCTGGGGTATGGCCACAGGTGTGCCTGGGGCGTGGCAGATGGGCTGAATTTGGGAGCATAGGAATCCGGGCAGGGTTGCAGATCTCAAAGGGGCTCTGGGGACTGATCCTCGGCACAGCTGGCAGCCTCAGGCCTCTGCAGGCAGTGGGATCGGAAGGTGAGGCCAAAATGAGACACTTCCTCCAGCGCAGGGGTCTGCGTGGCTCCACGCACTGTGCCAGGTGAGGTGGCCAGCACAGTCTTGCAGGAAGGAGGCACGCACCCCCCTCCCCGTGACCTTCGTGCTACACAGAACACTGTCCTGGGGATATGGGTGAAGCTACAGAGACAGTCAGGCAGTTGGAGACAAAGGCCCTGGGTGGCAGATAGCACTCAGGATGACCTGTGCCTTCTGTGCTAGCGGCAGAGCTCAGGGCGGGTGCAGAACCAGCACGTGGGACACTCTGGAGACACTCCACGGGAGGCGTGGTTTAGGCTGAATTTTATTTTATTTTTGGCGATACTTGGGATTGAACCCAGGGGCATTTTACCTCCGAGCTATACCCCCAGCCCTATATTTCATTCTTTATTTTGAAACAGGGTCTCACTAAGTTGCGGAGGGCCTCACTAAGTAGCTGAGGCTGGCCGCGAACCTGCGATCCTCCAGTCTCAGCCTCCCAAGTGCTGGGATTACAAGTGTGCGCCACCACAACTGGCTAGGAAATGAACATTGGGGTTGGTGGAGAGAAGAAAGCGATGCTGCTCAGCAGTTTATCACCTCCCAGAGCTGCACCACCCACAGGACCAGACAGTGGGGTCTGGGCACAGGACAGCTGGCTGATAGGCAAGGCCCCAGGTGTCAACACAGGGTCTGACTATATTTCAGAAAAACAAGGCGCTCATGTCAAGGAGCTAATCAGAGTTCAGTCTCTGAGACTTCAAATGTTTGAGCGTTAGGCAGCTTTAGAGATTTGGGCCTGGGATAAGAAAACCTCAGTTTTTAAAGGGAAACAGTTTATTATTTAGCAAAGCTACCTTCACATGATTTCTCACCTTTGATGCTCACAGCAGCCCTGGGGTTGGCAGGGGGCAGTGCTGGGACAGGTATAAAGTTCGTGTTTCAGAATGGGAAACTGAGGCTCAGAGTTGCTAAGTGACCAGCTGCTATCACACTGGACTGTGTCATTCAGGTTAGGTGGAGCCACAAATCAGAAGCAAACCAAGCAGTGCAGAGAGGCGGGGCAGGAAGGAAGCCCAACAAGGGCTGTGGCCGCCTTGGGAGGGCCCAGGGGCCCCAGCTCCACCCACCCACCAATCTTACCTCGGTCTGTCTGGCTCAGCTCTGGAGAGAAAGTGGGCCGCTCACACAGGCTTGCGCCATGCCCGGGCATGTGCCAGTGTCACCCTGTGCTTTGGGCCAGCGAAGGTCCCTCCCCCTGCTTTTCTGCCCCCTGGCCTCTGAGCACACAGACACCTGCCTCTCCCAAACACCAAACCAAACCAGCCCTTCTCCGGCTGTCCCCACTCCTGTCTTTCCCTCTGTCTCTTCTCCAGGCACACAGGACCCTCTGAGTCTCCTCCTAAGTCTCAGACCCCCACCCCAGGATGCTAGAGCGCCCCCACCATCTCTGCCCCACAGAATTCCACAATTATTGGTGGGAATTCTTTAATTAAATACATAATAATAACTAATGAAGGATCTTTGACTAACTCTGGAAAACATATTTCTTTTACTACATTTATTTGTGGGAAAGCACTAGACCATCTTTCTTCTTAGAGAACTCACCTGACGGCCAAGTCTCCTTTGAGGGGTTTGTCTGTTCTTGTTCCCTTTAGAAAAGACATTTGGTCCTTTGACAGCCGACTATCCATGGCCAAGCGTTTGACAGCAGCTGCTTTAACATATGATGGGAGAGATGCAAAGGTGATGGAAAAATATATAAAAAAAGGTGTTGGAAATATATATATATATATATATGTATATATATATATTGGAAATAAATATTGGAACTATATCTTGGAAATATATACTGGAAATATTGGAAATATATATTGGAAATAAATATATATATTGGATATAATATATATAATATATATGGTACTGGGTTTTGAACCCAGGGGAATTCTACTGCTGAGCTACACCCCCAGCTTTATTTTATTTTGAAACAGGATCTTGCTAGGTTGCTGAGGGTCTCTCCAAATTACTGAGGCTGGCCTCAAGCCTTCCATCCGCCTATCTCAGCCTCTCAAGTACTGGGATTACAGGCGTGCGCCACTGCGTCTGGAGGTAATACGTTAATATTTACTGAGAGAGTCACCAGAAGCCTTGCATTGTGTGTTAGGAACATGTGATCAGGGAAAACCATGAAACTGTTCAGAGAGACCAGTGTCTGTGTGCCGCGTCGGCTGGGGCTGGAGGGAGGAGGGAGGCCTGTGGTCCCGCCTCACCTGCATCTCTGTTTCGGGTCGCTCCTGCAGTTTAACCTGGTATGCGGCGACGCCTGGAAGGTGGACCTCTTCCAGTCCTGTGTGAACTTGGGCTTCTTCGTCGGCTCCCTGGGCATTGGTTACATTGCTGACAGGTATGTGAAGGCTAGTCTGGCAGTGAGGGGAGCGGGGTCTGGGGACATTACAGAAGGTGGTGGAGACAAGATGTGGGGGGTGGTGCCGGGTCTGTGCACTACGGACAGGTGGAGATGTGGATCGGGCATGCAGATCCCACAGGGGCTGGGGTCTGTGCTTTGAGCATGTGGGTGGGAATGGGGTGGCCTGGGTATGGGGACAGGGCTCCTGGAGGAAGCAGGAGTTCTATCTTGGATGTTGGAAGCCTGGGGATGTGTTAGAGCAGCTGGGAGGCACACGGAGGGGTGTCCAGTGGGCAGGAGGCTGCGTGCATCTCACCCTGATTCTCTTCCCTCTGCTCCTGCCTCCTGTCTCTGCAGGTTCGGCCGCAAGTTATGTCTCCTGATGACCTCGCTAGTCACCGCCGCGTCGGGCGTCCTGACAGCAGTGGCCCCGGACTACACGTCCATGCTGCTCTTCCGCCTGCTGCAGGGGACGGTCAGCAAGGGCACCTGGATGTCCGGCTACACCCTGAGTAATTACACATGGGGCTGAGGCTGAGCATGGAGGTCGGGTGGTGGGGTGGAGTGGAGCAAGCCAGACTTGGAGGTGGGGCTTTTGGGGGGAAGGGGATGTTTGTGGGGTGTATTGTGGTGATCATATGTTTTGTGACTAGGGCCAGCATGGGGCAGGTGCGGCCTCCTGTTCCCCTCTACAGCAGTGGTGAGGGGGTGCAGGAAGCCCAGACAGATGGGGGAGTGTTTTAACACTTTAAATACTAAAGAACCAGCAACTCCTTACAAGAAATACAACAAGCTCAGCTGGTTTGAATGACACTGCAGAGTTAGGAGGGAAAACAAGAGGAAATAGGAGAGATGATTTTTTTTTTAAAGATTGTGGTAAAGCCAGACGTGGTGGTGCATGTTTGTAATCCCAGTACTTGGGAGGCTGAGACGGCAGGACCCAGGTTTACGGCCAGCCTCAGCTTCTTAGTGAGGCCCTCTGTAACTCAGTGAGACCCTGTTTCAAAATAAAGAGTAAAAAAAATAGGGCTGAGGGTGTAGTTTGGAGGTAGAATGCCCCTGGGTTCAATCTCCAGTACTAAAAAAAAAAAAAAAAAAAGATTGTGGTGTAAATCAACATGAGTGGTCTATGTATGAGCTTTCCTTTTTTCCTTCAAGTTATCTAGGAAGGGCGAGAATAGAAAACACAAGCTCCCTCCCTGGGGGAAAGCAGTCTAAAGGAACCATCCGGGTGCCCCAGGCCCACGGCAGGGTACGTCAGAGCTGTGAGGAGAGCCCATAGTTTTGCTCACTTGAGAAGAGAAAAGAAGCAGCCATGCCGGTCATCGCTGCAGATGATGTCCTGTTGCTGGCCTTCTGAGAGCAGTTCAGAAGGACCGTGTCCCCGCCTTGGGAAACCATGACACACTGGTTACATTTAGTTATCCAGGACTTACCCCTCCAGAGCCCAGGACACCCCGTGTGCTGGACCCGCGCTTTCGTGCTTTGTGGCCCACAGTTATGAGGAGTAACTCGGGGTGAAATCCATGCTCAGTACTGAGCAGCTGTGTGATCTTGGGCAAGTTACATGATCTCTCTGTGCCTCAGCAGCTTCAAAATGGGACTGACAGTGGCGCCTTCGCACTGGGGGCTGCTCTAGGTCTAGGATCACTCAGGCCAGTGCCTCCTAATCACCTGTCTGTAAGTGTCGCTGGTGCTGCCTGGCAGGCACGCGTAGGGGCTGGCGTGCCAAGATAGATTAGGTGCCCTTCTACCTTCTAGGAGCTTGAAGTCTAGAGAGGGGGTGAGGGACGGATGCCAAAATGACCATTTAACTGTGACATGGGAGAGCCCCAGAAGACCTCTGTCCCTGGATGGGCCTCTCAGTTGCTTGGGGCACACTCTGCCTGGTCCTCCTCTTGTTTGCTGGTGGCTTCTCCTCTCCTCTCCTGGCTCCTCCTTAACACAGTCGGACCCCAGGACCCACCTGTTCCCCCCACAGGCCCCTGCCCTGACTCCAGCACCCCACAGTCAACATCCCCCCTGCCTGTTTCCTTACACCCCCTCTCCACTAACACTGAGTCTTGTCATTGGCTTTATTCTCAAAATGCAATAGAACCCCCCCCCCCCCAGTTTGTGACCTGTGCTGGTCCAAGCCGCCACCTTTGCCTCATCTCCAGACAGGCCTTGTGGCTGCGCCTACAGGCAATTCCCAACTCAGCAGCGAAGCGGGCCCTTGGGACCAGAGAGTGGCTCTCGGCACTCCTCTGCCCACGGTGGCTTTGCACCTCACATAGTAAAAGCCCAAGTTCTCCTAAGGTTCCATAAGGCCTCACAGGATGCCATCCCTGTTGCTCCTCTGAATTCAGCCCTGATCAGCCTGCCTTTGCAGTCCACTCCCTCCAGCCACAGGACCTTAGGGTGTCCCTGCCCTGGGATCGGCTCTCCCATCTCCCTCACCTCCCCTGTGCCTTCATGGCAGTTCCATCCGCCCACCCCACCAGCCCTATGTAAAATGGCAACACCCTAAGCCAGGGGTGGTAGCACACACCTGCAATCCCAGTACTTGGGACGCTGAGACAGGGGGATCAAAGATTTGAGGCCAGTCTCAGTAAGACCCTTAGCAACTTAGTAAGACCTTGTTTCAAAATAAACAATAAAAAGGGCTGGGGGTGTAGCTTGGAGGTAGACTATTCCTGGGTTCAATCCCTAGTACCAAATTAAAATAAAATAAAATGGCACCCTCCCCATGCTCCTGATTTTCCTCCCCCATTTACCTATCATTCCCCCATAGCAGGCATCACATTCTAACTTAGCATATAATTTGACTGCCCGTTACGTGGGCTGCTGCTGTCAGGGTGTGGGGTCTCTTGCATCCTCGACGCACCCAGGCACTGAGAACAGTGCTAACGCACACTCCTAGGGCCCTGGGAGATGCTCTCGCTCAGCCTGGGGCTTCTAGGAGGACGGTGGTGGGGGGGCTGAACCCTGGAGCAGGTGGAGAGGAAATGCGGATGGCAGGCGAGGAGGCAGAGAAAGGGCAGTTAGAGAAAACCAGGCGACAAGCAGCCTGGTGAGTGTGGGGACCCACGCCGACTGGCATCGAGGACACGGGGAAGATGCCAGACCTGAGCAGGGGGTGGTTTGGGGGAGGGGAAATACAGGGGCCAGGATCGGGCTGGGTGGGGTTTGGGGGTTGGGAGGAGAAGAGGGCCGAAGGGACGCGCCCCTCCCTAGGCCTGGCTTCCCCTGGGAGCCACGGTGTCCATTTCTTTATTCCAGTCACAGAGTTTGTGGGCTCCGACTACAGAAGGACGGTGGCGATCCTGTACCAGATGGCCTTCACTGTGGGGCTGGTGGTGCTCGCCGGGGTGGCCTATGCCCTTCCGTACTGGCGCTGGCTCCAGCTGGCTGTGTCCCTGCCCACCCTTCTGTTTCTGCTCTACTATTGGTAAGACCTCCCTGCTCCACGCCCTTTCCGTCATGGAGCCGGGCTCAGTGGGATGCTGCGCTGAGTTCTGACCACCACCTTCCAAGGGCCACGGTGCCTGCACCCATGCTGTATAGGGCTACTGCTGGAGCCTGGGGCCTACGCGCCATTTGTACCCTTGGGTGAGCCTATTTTGAGACAGAGCCTATTCACATTCACGTCCGTGACACAGGTCGGAGCGATGCTACATGTCAGCCAAAATTCTAGGGAGCACAGGAGCTGGCCGTCCATCCTGAGGCCTCAAATGCGCATCCTCTAGCTGCAGGGAACCTGGCCTCAGTGGGCCTCCTTGTGCAAGGTGGAGGAGGCAGATTTCTGTGTGCTACCCAGCAACCCCAGGAAATCTTGGAGATGGTCTATTTAAAGTGTCTAGAACATGGAAAGTTCATTTTATTACAGTGGCTACAAGCTCAAGTCTGACGTTCTCCCTCGGTGGGCTGGTTAATCCTCTCCCTCTCTCCCCTCTCCGTCCCCCCAGCCTTTCTCCTCCCCTTCCACTTCATTTTCACAGTAATGTTGGGTTATTAATAAGGCCCTGACATCCCTCCCACCTAGCCACGTAGCAGGTATTCGATCTTGGTTGAATGAATTTTGGAATGAATGGATTTCTGAATGTATTAATGAAAAGGCTGCTCATGGGAATCTCCCCGGGAAACAAATGCACTGAATCGTTATGGGCCAGAACCGGTCCAGATGAAGTGTGGATCCTGTTAGCAGTCAGCGCTTCGCAGGGTCTGGAGGGATAAGCGACTCCACAGTGTCACTGTGGAGGGAGCAGCAGGACGAAGACCTTTTGCCAATTTTGCTATGGGTGAATCTCACCTGTGAGTAGCACCAGGACCGAACTGGCCTCTCTAGATGGAAGCTGGCTTCCAAGTGCTGCAGGGACCCGGCTGGGGAGGTCAGGGGAACCTGCCCCATCTCTGTTGTTATGAAACAAGGGGTTCTCCTGCAGAAAGGACCCGGGCTCCATCTGGGTGATCAGGCACAGTGAGTCTGTGCCTTGGGGTTGTCAGAAGACCCTGTGCCACGGTCCGATCTGATTGTAAAGGGAAGGGAATATATCATATTTTGGGAAGTATTGTGAGAATTGTTCAGCAGGGCGCATGGAGTGTCCATGCTCTGCGGGATGTTCTAGAGGGGCCTGGGGCTACCAGCCTTGCTCACAGAGAAAGTCGTGTCCCTTCTGCTCTGGGGATCAGAGCTCCTGCAAGAGCCACTTAGGCCAGCACACGACGACCCTGTCCTTGTCCACTAGCAGCCCGCGGTGTCAGAGTCCCCAGCTCAGGGGGGAGTCACCTCCGCATCTAGTCGGGAGAGCTCTGGGGAGCTGCCCCGTGCTGATGAACTGTGTCCTCAGGTGTGTGCCTGAATCCCCCCGGTGGCTGTTCGCCCAGAAGAGAAACACGGAAGCAATAAAGATAATGGAGCACATGGCCCAGAAGAATGGCAGGTCGCCTCCTGTTGACGTAAAGGTGACAGAGCCGGGGTTCGGGGCTAGGACAGGATTTAGAGGCCGCCTCTGGGGCTGCCCGGGGAAGAGTGGATGGAGCTGTGCTCCTGGGCCTATGTGAAGCCAGGGGTGGCGGTGGCCCACCTGGGGTCCCCCAGGGACCATCCCGCTCACACGGCCGGGTGGGTGGTGACCTGTCTCCCTCCCAGCTGCTCTCTCTGGAAGAGGATATCGAGAAGCCGAGTCCTTCCGGAAAGCTGAGCCCCTCGTTTGCAGACCTGTTCCGCACCCCCAACCTGCGGAAGCACACATTCATCCTGATGTACCTGTGGTGAGGAGCCTTCCCGCCAGCCCTAGGGCCGAGTCGGGGTGCTGCGCAAGCACTGGGTGCAAATCAAAGTCCACTGCACTGTTGGGGTGGGAAAAAGAAGGGCGAAAGGCAATCGTTCAGCCTTCAGACCTGGAGCTCCTAAAAAGACCTTATTTCTCCCTTGAGGATTGAATAATGGGGAAAAGGGCCAGTTTCGTAAGAAGGACTTGCTGCCTGTGAGGAGTCCACAGTAAGACGAGTGAGGCATGGGGAAGGCTTTCCTAGGCCACCTCGATTCCAGAAGGCTCATCCTGGGGAACAGCCAGGCCTTGACTTCAGGTCAGAAGGCAGAGTAGGTCTCGGGCTCCTGGTACCTTCAAGGGGGAAATCTCCTGTCTTCACACCTAGAAGCCTTATGCATGCCCCCTGAGGGTCTCTGTGCATTTACTATTAGAAAACTGTTCAAGCTGGGTACTGTGGTGCACACCTGTAATCCCTGTACTTAGGAGGCTGAGACAGGAGGATTGCAGGTTCAAGGACAGCTTCAGCAAATTAATGAGAACTTGTTTCAAAATAAAAAAATAAATAAAAGGGGCTGGGTGTATAGCTCAGTCGTAAAGCACTCCTGGGTTCAATCCCTAGGAACACACACACACACACACACACACACACACACACACACACACACAAAGAAAAAAAGAAAAGAAAGGTCCTATACACACACAGACCCACCCACATACCCTTGCCTACCATAGGGTCTGTGCCCCCCCAGGTTCTGTCATGAAAAGGACCCCTGGCCTGTTCCCTCAGGACACTGGGTCAACCCCTCAATGAGGAGATGTCTCCTCAGTATCCAGTGATTCTCAAATTACTCCCCAGGGCTGAGCAGCAGACCCCAGGCCACCCCTTCCATGGGGGCCGCCCTCCCTGCTCCCCAATCACACTTCCACGTCAGGGTTTATTGGAACAAAGAGTTGAACTAGTAGGGCAGTGCCTGAGACCCTCAGCAAATGTTTGCCGAAAGTTGAATGAATAACCACTGTCCTATGACATCCATCCAGGTCCTCTAGTCTCTGGGCTCGCCACTCCCTGTCCCTGGCTCGCCTGTCTCTGGTTTGCTCCTGCACCCAGCCACACAACGAGCCTTTGCAAACCCCCTAGGTAGCAGGTGGTTTCTGTTGGTACTGGGTCTTCGATTCTGCAGCTGCTCCGTGTAGAACCAGGGCCACTGCAGATAGGAACCAGTGCTTGCTCTCCTGCACCCTGCACTGCTCCGGTTTCTCTTTCCCACGGGAACATATTCCTCTCCAGGTGGTATTCTGACTCCTCGGTCTCTTACACCCGCCACTCAGTCCTTCAGCAAAGCCCATCAGCTCCATCTTGGAAATGCTCCACAGCCTGCTGTGTCTCCTCCCGTGTGCTTAGCTCCTCAGAGCAGCATCGGTGTGACACCTCCGGCCTGTGTCCCTCCAGGAGCTGCATCTACTCCTGCCCTCCTCCATGGGCAAAGCTTGGACTCATGCCCAAAGGCCTCTCTGTGGCCTCCAGGCCCTACATGATCTGGCCCTGGACACCTTCTGCTCTCTACCATCCCCTCTACCTGCCAGGAAGCCTGCCCACCACTCCCAGGCTGTGTGACCTTCAGAAAGCGCCTCAGCCTCTCTGTGACTCAGTGTCCTCATGGGCAGTGGGAGCAATACTAGTATCTAGCTCCTAGGCGTACTGGGAGAACTAATGAGACAGTATGTAGAGGACTTGGGCCGGGCGTGGTGGCGCACGCTTGTAATCCCAGTACTTTGGGAGGCGGAGACTGGAGGATCCAGGTTCGCGGCCAGCCTCAGCTCTCTCGCTCTCTCTCTCTCCCTGTCTCTCTCTCTCTCTCCTTAGTGAGGGCCTCTGCAACTTCGTGAGACCCGGTTTCAAAATAAAGTATAAAACATAGGGCTGGGGGCGTAGCGCGGAGGTAGAATGCCCCTGCGTTCAATCCCTGGTACCACACACACACACACACAAAAAAATAGAGGACTTGGAACAGTGTCTGACATGAACACTGAAATGGTTTTTCCATTAATACATACATGCAACTCATGGGTTCTGCCTGAAGATGGCAGCCCTGCACATTAGTTACCTGGTTTGTGGACTGGCAAATCAAAGCTATACATTCTTTTCTAAGTCAATCTCTTCATCAGTAGCATGTGACTGTCTCCATTTAACTGGCTGGATGGCACTGGGGGTGGCTCAGGCTTGTCCAGGTCTCACTAAGTGGCAGGTGAGCACCTTCCTTCATGTTCCTTGGACCCTTTTATCCAATCAGCAGTGATTCAGGATTTGAAACACCACCACCC